>CBVK0100848865.1:0-11360 GCA_900067695.1 Picea abies | reverse complement strand
ATCTTCCTGATTCAGAGGTCTTTGCTTTCAGCCGTGTCTATACCCCATGAAGTATTTACACCCCAGAAGTATGTACACTCTTCCACACGAGGGAGTGCAGAGGGGGGGTACCCCCTCTGCAGGGTCCATCCCCCCGGCTGGGGGGTTTGGGGGCAAGCGGGCCCCCAAAACAAAAATTGCCTTATAAAAGTATATTGTAATTTCATTGTAAATCTGGACCGTTCATTATAAGGTCGTAGATCTAACGGTAGAGATTATGTTAGGGTTTTTTCCCTAGAAGGCAACCCTCTTTTATGAGGGAAATGTATTGCGGCTAAGTATGAGGGTGAATATTGTATTCTAAGAGAGGAGACTGTGAGAGAAAGAAGAGGAAGTTACAGCGGGTTTTGCTGTAGGTTTTATCCCTTCATTTTGCTGGATAATAATAAAGGAAGGACTTGGAAATTTCTTTGGTGGACGTAGCCCACACTGGGTGAACCACATAAATCTATGTCTCTCTTGTATTGTGTGTCTTCTGTGTTTTGTTTCTGCATTTGTTTTATTTTATTTCTCTGCAGTCCTGTTTTTCTAACAGTTTTGGGTACCTATCCAAGGTTCCTTTGGACTTGATATATGGGAGAGATGAAAATGTGAATGAAGAATGAACAGAGGACAGAGCCCGTAAGTTCATCCAGAGGATCCAACATATACAAAAGGAAGTCAATGAACAGTTGCAGAAAAGTAAAGCACAATATAAGGCTCGACATGACAAACATAAGGTTGATCATCAGTTCTAGGTTGGAGACCTGATATGGCTTCACATCAGCAAGGAGAGATTGAAGGGTGAAGGAAAGAAACTCAAGCCCATTCATTATGGACCCTTCACTATCTTGGAGAAAAGTGGCACTAATTCTTTTCGTTTAGATCTTCCACCTTATATGCAGATTTACTCTATTGTGAACATAGAGAACTTGAAACTTTTTGAGTCTCCCATGATCATGGATCAGGATGAGGAAGTTTCAATACCTTCAGTTGATGAGTTTTCACCTGAGTACTTGGATGAGTTATAGGAAGATATCATCCCATACATAAGGACGAGGACTTCATGCCGGGGTGATGTTGATTATCTTCGAGTAGGAATAAAGGGTACACATCTAAACAAGGAAAAATGGATTGAGAAGGACAAAGTGAGGGACTCTTCCCTCACTTACCTGTTGATCCAAAAATCTCTCAGTGGGAAGGCATGATCCAAAAAAGATCCAGAGAAGGCTAAGAAAAACTCAGAAATCCTAGAGGAAACTCAGGATGCTCATAATGGCCTCAACAGATAGAGAAAGGGAAAAAATTCAAAGTTCCAAAAACTCAGTGAAAATGGCATGATCGTGAAGAGAACGTCACAAGATTTCTAATGGTGCAAACGACTCATAAAACAGAGTTACAGATTGAAAGATATTTGTGGTCAAAGTTTTGGTCAACCTAGTCGAGTCAACAGGGATGAGTCAGCATCCGTATTGCTGATGTTAGCACCAATAGATATGATTTCATCATCTATATGACATACATGGCAAGTGCAGAGGGAGACATGTGTCATGATGACATCAACATGAGGATGTGGAAGCACTAGAGGCTACCACGTGTCACTTATTTTTGGACTTTTTAGGCCGACATGTGGACCAATGAAAACATGCCACGTGGTAGTTTGTACATGACACTTAGCATCCATACAATACATGGAAGGTTGACATGGCATCCGTACACTATGTGGCAAGCTTATGTGGCAGGGTGACTATACAAACAGGTTATGTGGGCCAATGTTTGGCTGCCATGTGGTAGTGGGAAAATGCCTAATGGCACCCAACAACCAAATTATTAAAAAAAAATATATATTATATATACCACCAAATCTGGCGATGGTTCCACCAGAATTGGCGACATATTTTGTCATTCCGCCAAACTTAGCAGATCTGCCAACAACCAATGTATAAATAGTCAGACTGTCGTTTTAGTGGCATATTCGCCAAACAATTGTAACAGAAAATTCCAAAAGGGGAGGCCTGCGGGTTTGAGCACATGACCTCCGCCTAACCAACGTCTTAACATAACATCCACCTACCAACACACAAACGGTCCCATTATTACACAACCACCCACATTTTATTATTTAAAGGGTTTTATGCCAGTGTACGAGGGGAGAAGACCAAGGGCACGACTGTACGGATAGAGGAATGAATTTCAAGACAAAGTCCATTAATTGTTGTAGGTGTGAGCATAGAAATCAAGACAATATTATCTCTTAGGCCCGAAAGTGCCAAACTCAGATCGAGGCATGGAGACAATCATTTTTAGGTAATTCAATACCATGAACGCAGTGGTGATGTTTTTTTTTATAATCTGAGCAAAGCTTCTGTAGATTAACTTTAGAATGAGGTACACTTATGTATTTTTCCCAATTCTTTTGTGGAGTTAATAAAAAGGCCTACCCATTTAAGAGAAGGACCCGAAGACGTAGTCCACCAGGGATGAATTTTGTTATCAAGTTCTTTGTGTTTTACATTTGATGCTCATGAATCTTTCCTTTTGAGTTTTTCCTTATTTATGGTGCACTTTAGTTTATGCTCATTTGATACAATTCTTTAATAAATCACCGGATGAAAAAATCCTAGATCACTACAACATAGCGTTAATGCACTGGATCCCATTAGAACTCCGTAGTTATGCACACTTGGGATAGAGTAGTACTGGGATGGGTGACCTCTCGGGAAGTCCTAGTATTTTACATGCCTATGGAATTTTATAAACTTAGTCCAATTTATCCCACATGCGGAATTTTATAAACTTAGTCCAATTTATCCCACATGCATCATGGGAATTATACTCCTCTCACTCTCTCATATAAAATTGAGGTGAAGGAGGCCCTTTAAGCATGTAATGGAGTGTGATGTAAAGCTTCTTGTGAATTTTTGGCACAAGGGTAGACCTAGGGTTCAACTCCAAGAGTGCACCAACAATTCCTAACTACTGGCCCTTTCGGCAACACCTGCGAAGTAGATGCAGTCTCACCCAAAGTAGCTATGGGGGGGTTGGAGGATAGAGATGTCTACAACCAAGGGGAATATCAAGTGGATATAATACTAGAACAATACAACATTCATATATCACTTATAATCTTAGATCTACTCCACACAACTACCTATTAGATCTAATAAAACAATGCAATGGCAGTATATCAAAAGGCAAAGAACATAACATCAATCACATATATGACACAAGACATATGTGGTTCACCCCCTCACTAGGGATACATCCACATAATTGTTCTTTATAGTATGTTAAGATGAAGCATACAATTCTTGTCTGTTCTCTCAGCTAACAAGTCTTCTTTCTTCTCCTTGCTATCTCTCCCCTCCTTACGCACCTAGCTGCGGGGTTGATCTTCACACCCAGCTGAAGATCTTACAATACAAAAGGCTCTCATACTCAACACTTCTTTCTCACTCGATCACACCACAAGAATCATAACACCAAAAACAATAACAACAATGACAAAAACCCATCCTACATCCTTTAGACCTCTATTTATACATTACAATATCTCACCGACATCCTTAGGTCAAAACCTAGGTGTCACAAACCCTAGATACCAAAACCCTAGGTCAACTTGACCCACGTTTTCAGGGCTTTTCCAGCCTGTCTTTCCTTCCTTCTCGCACGGTGCTTCAAAACATCCAATGATGGATTTTTCCTCTTGTTGAGCTATCCACGATCCTTCTTTCTTGATGATATGTCATCCTCTACCTCCTCATTGGTCATCTTGTTTCCTTTTACTTCACTCTGTCTTTTCTTCTCTTTTGCTCACTTCGACCTAGTAATAGTCAATGTGTCTTCCACATAGTTCGTATTTTTCCTTTTCTTCCTTTCTCTTCGTTAACTTCCATAACCAAGGTCCAACAGGCCCCCAACACTCACCTGTGACTCTTCTTGGGGCACTTCATATCTGAACTTTCTATTTTACTTCGACTTCAGACTATGCAGTGCATCCTTTTCTTTCTGCTCTATGCCTCCTCTCCTTCCCTTGTGCAAACTGTATTTTCTTTGTCTGGTACCTAGTTTCAACTACAACTGGTACCTAGACCCTTTTCCTCAATCTTTTACTGAGAGCTTTGAGGCAGCTGGTTGTCATAATACGACTTCAACCAGCTCCCATTCACTAATCCTTCCTTCCATTCTCCCTTCAAAGTCTTCAACTGTGCAACTCCTCCTTCTGTAACATAGGCAACCTCATATGGCCCGAGCCAATGCATTCTGAACTTTCTAGGATGTTTGATGAACTTATTGTCGTATACCAGTACCATATCACCTTGCTTAAATGCCTTCTTTTTGATTTTCCTATCATGGTAGTCCTTCTCTCTTTCCTTCTGTACCTGTTGCAACAATTTTTTCTTCCTATAGTTCAACCAACTATACAAGCCTCTCCCAAATAGTGCCAGTGTCATCCATATCTCTAAAGGTATCAATTCTTAGGCTTGGTACCAAATATTCCATTGGGACAAAAACTTCAAGACCATATGCCAACTTAAAAGGGGTCTGCATTGTTAGCTTCTTGCAAGTGGTTCTATAGGCCCATAATTTTGTTGGTACTCTTAAATTCTAGTCATCCCTATTCACACTGCAAATCTTCATCCGCATTGTCTCCAAGATCTTATTGAATGCTTCCACTATCCCATTTGCTTGTGGATGATAGGGTGTGATCTTCTGATGGTGGACTACAAATTCCTTAATTAGGGTTTCAATTGTTTTATTTATGAAATGTGTGCCTTGATTTCCAATAAGGATCTTTGGGCATCCAAACCTGGTTATGATGTCATCAAATATGAACCACACAACTATAGTCGCACTACAATCCTTAACTTCTCTTGCTTTGGTCCATCTGGTCAAATATTCCATCGTAGTAATGATGTACCTTGGTCCTGTGCACTTGCCTGGTGGGTTTATAGATCCCACGAAGTCAATGGCCCATTTCTCAAATGCTTGTAGGGTCAGTTGTGGTGCTAAGGGAATTTCATCTCTTTTGGATGGTTTCCCAACTCTTTGGCATACATCGCAGGCTCTGTAATAGTCTTTAGCATCTCTGTGTAAGGTAGGTCACCAAAGGCCAACTCTAATAACCTTCTGCGTAGTTGCTTTCCCTGCATAGTGTCCTGCAGTGATGCCTTCGTGAGATTCAACAATGATCAATGGTCACTCTATTTCCATAACACACCTTCTCAATATCTCTTAAGGTCCCTTTTTTTATAGCTTTCCAAATATAAGTGAGAAGTATACAGTGCACACTACTAGCTGTTTCATCTAGGGAATTGTATATTCACTCGCTGCCATTCCTATTGACAGATACTGGACTATCTCTGCGAAGTGGTCATGAATCCTTCTAATGGCTAGTAGCTGTGCATCCAATAGTGTTTCCTCCAAACTGGTCGACTCTTCTCTATGTTATAACCTCGACAAGTGGTCAGAACCTTTGTTCATTCTTCTTGGTTTAACTACGATCTCAAAGTCATATTCCTGAAATAGTAGAAGCCATCTGCATATTATACTCCCAACACTAGCTTCTTGACTAGTTATTTCAACATAGAGTGATCAGTAATCATTTTAAAGTGGCCTCCCAACAATTAGTGGTGAAATTTCTGCAGCGTATACACCATGGCTAACCCTTCTCTCTCAGTGGTGGTGTAGTTGATCTCTGCTGTTGATAGCTTATTTCTAGAAAAAGATAATATATGGTCAATATCTCCTTCTCTAGGTTGTGCTAACACTACTCCTAAGGTAATAGAAGATGCATTGACATGCACATGAAACTCCTTGCTCCAATCTGGGAAAATCAGAATAGGCGCAGTAACCATTTTTTGTTTCAGTGTGTTGAAGCTCTACTGGCATTCTTCTGTCCAGTGATATTGACAGTCTTTCTTCAAAATATTCTCCATGGGTGTTGTAATATGTTCATATCCTTTAATGAACTTCTTGTAATATCCAGTATATCCTAGCACAGTGTGTAGCTGTTTGACTGAAGTAGGAGGTGGAAGATCAACTATAATAGAAATTTTAGATGGGTCTACTAGCAATCCTTGCTTGCATACAATATGACCTAATAACACTCCAAATGGTGAGAAGAATATGCACTTCTTCAGATTCAAGGAAATTTTACACTGCCTACATTTGTCCAACATTAGACTTAGACATTCAATATGATTTTTCAATAAACTAAAAACAGTCCAATCATCAAAATATGCTTCTAGAAATTTATGTAGAAACTCCTTGAATGCTTCGACTACCACCTTGGAAAAGATGGCTAGGGCATTCTTCAATCCAAATGGAATCACTGTATACTGGTAGGATCCCCATTCTATTGTAAATGTGTTCTTATGGTGATCTTCCTTGGCAATCCGGATCTGATGGTATCCTGAAAATCCATCTATAAAAGAATATACCTCCTGGCCTCCCACATTATCTAACACTTTGTCAGTGAATGGTGTAGGGAAGGGGTCATGCAAACAGGCATCATTCAACTTCCTGAGATCTATGCAAATCCTGATCTCTCCTATCTTCTTGTATTGTACCACCATAGGGATAATCCATTTTGACTCTTCAATAGGTTCTATAATTCCTGCTTGCAGCATTCTATCGAGCTCAATCTTCACTTTCTCCTTATATTTAGGGTTCAATCTCTAGGGTCTCTGTTTGACTGGTCTTCGATCTGGTTTCAAAGGGATCCTCATCTCTCCCATAGGCCCTTTAATGCCCTTCATATCAGTAAACTTGGTCGGAAACAAGTCATGATATTCATGCAGTAGCTCTGTGATTTTGTCAATAGTAGCAACATCCCAGTAATCTCCAACATTTGCAAGCTTCGGTGTGTGATTTTTTCCAATGTTGACCTTATTAATCTTGATTGGTTTTCCAATGAATGGTAGCTCAACTCCTGGTCCTTCCACATCTCTCTGGCCTTCTGTTTCTACGATGTTCACCTTCCTCAGATTATCATCTTCATCAACGTTGATGTTGTAACAACCTTGCAATTTCTGGAGAGGTGCAATCCATTCATCCTCTTATTGTTCTAAAGGGGGGCTAGAGGCCTCCTCAAATACTTTCAATCTTACAATATGTAATTCTTGGTCTACTAAACGATATTGACTATCAAATAAGAAGGTGGTTACAAAGTTCAGAGTCATACCTTCCCAATCTACAGTGATGAGGTGCAGGTCCGCTTGAAGGTACCATTTGATAGGGGTCGTGTCTAGCATGTTAATGAACTTGTCCACCCACTGCTCTTGAGGATCGGTTCTCTAGGCTTCCTCACAACTTCTCACATGGTCCTTTTGGCAGCTTCGACTTGTGTACCAAACTTTGCAGCCTTCTACTTTTGTTGAGAACCGCACATTTATTAGGGTACAACATTGTACCCATTCCGTAATGTTGTTTTTTTGTGTCCCCCACCATCTCACTGGTGTTTCTTTCAAGGCCTCATCCATTTCCAACAATCTCTATTGTGTTGGTACACTTTTTTTGAATTCCAACAAGAAGGTTTGTAAAGGATTCAGACCATCAAAGGTGGGCAAGTTACTTACTGTTGTGCCGATCTAACGAACATCTCTGGTTAATCTAGCACATTGCCTTGTAGATACTTCATACATTTTGTTCTGCCAGTTCTCCAGTGCTTCTTCTGAATTTGATGAACATGCATTGTCACTTTGCCAACTTAGGTTTCCATCGGCTATAGGGTTAATGTAATCCTGCTGTCTGGCTGTTAATTTGTAAATGTTTTCCAGTTCATATGTGCAGTCTTATTCTCTGATGGGTTTTGTGTATCACTGACCTTCATCTGGATCCAAAGGTGAAATGAAACTAAGGACATCTCTTTCAAACATTATTCATCTTTTCTTTAAATCAACCACAGTGGAATTATTGAAATCCCAGTCAATTACTAATAGTGTCGGGTAAGGGAAACTGTCATCAACTATCTCAATTACCTCAAAATATGCGAACGTTCTTACTCCGTCGATGTCCACAGGGACATGTTATAATGTTACAGAGGTGCTTATTGCCTGCTGATTAGCCATTCTAAGCCTGATAGGGGAATAGATCAACTTCATTTTTCCCATCAGTGCCCAAGTTTGCTTCGTCATGACATTGACCTCTGACCCTAAGTTGACGACCACATAGTCTATATCATATTCTCCTATCTGAGAATTCAAGTGTAGTTCCTTATTTGTCCTTCTCTTCTTGGATAGTTGATGTAATTATTTATTCAGTTAGGATATATCCTTCATATCTCATACTGTCTGATTAAATTTTGTAGCTCTTGTACAACGCTCTCATCCTGAATCAACTTAATACAAGTATATAAAAATTCCATGAGCTTGCTTATCTCTTTTCCTTCTATTGGCGAAGCAGACTGATCGAATGCTAGAGGCATTCCATAATCTCTTACTTTTGGCCATGTCTTTAATGAAGAGCCTTGGTCTCCTTTGAACTCTTTTCTCGCCTCCTCAAATATTTGTCTTTCTTTCTTTGCATCAAAAGTTTGGGTCTTCTCTATAGCTTTCCTGACTTCTGAGTCTTCTACAATCTTTCCTTGGGTTAGTCTATCTTCTCCTGTAACAACGCCTCCTCTAGTAATAACAACAACTCTAGGATGTTCTCCACGAGGTTCAACATATATCAGTTTCACTTGCGGGTTCTGCTGAGCTCCTCATTTCTTGTGAAGTTTAGCCAACAGTGATGGACATTCCTTGATGACATGCTTGAAAGAGTTGCAATAGATGGAAGTGGTACACGGGTTCTGACAGTCCCTTTCCAAGTGTCCTAGTTGTGCAAATTTATAAAATATTATTTGTCCTCGACCTCGACTCATACCTCTTCCTTGTCCTCTTCCTCTGAATCCACCACAAGGATTGAAGTTTCCTCTCCCAGGGGAGTTATACTGCGTAGTGTTTCCTTCTTTTGGTACTTTGCCTTGAATTTTGTATATGTCTCTTGACATTTTGTGCATGAGGCCATAAGCCCTAAAATCCCTATCATCATGTCCCATAGACTTATAGAACATGCAATAAAAAATTGCGGGTGTCTGAAGATATTTTTGCATGTAATAACACTCACCATGGTGATGTTTATTTCTGCATACCTAACACTAGGGTAGAGTGACTTGCTTCAAAGGGCTTGAAGCTCCAGAGGCCAAGTAATCATGGAATAGGGGAAATTGTTCCTTGTCATGGCCTTTTGATCTCCATCTGACACACCAGATGTCTTCTCTTTTATATTTTCCCTTGTTTTTCTTCATATCTTCGACTTGCAGAGACAAAATAGTTAGCTGACTCAAGATTTGATACCTGAGATGGATTCTCCCATAGGGGTTGACTCTAACTTCATGGTTATCTCCAGTGCCTGATCCTGTGAAGCAATCTTCTATTGCATCAAAGGAAGTCTGATGTGTGTCAAGAGGGAAACCATAAACCATTCTTTGTTCTGCTCATCTAGGATCTGAAAAGTCAATCGGCCTGTTAAGGTCTTGAATCTTTGATTGAATTCCCAAAAAGGTTTGGCTACCTTCTGCTTGATCTCTTTCAGCTCTGTAATACATTGTGACTCTAAATTGGGTTTCTTGAACTCTGCAATCAATGCATTCTTGATCTCATTCAACGACTTAGGCTATGCAAGTCCTTGGACAAGTTTCATGTACCAACTTAATGCACGATCCCTTAGGGTAGTACTAAAATGATTTCTTTTAACAGCTTCATCGATGACATTATTAATATTCCATATGACTTCACATAGGAACCAATGTTGATTAGGGTCTTTGGACCCATATCTCCTAAAAATAAGGAGCCTCATTTCGTCTTCCATAGATCTTCCTAGGGTTACTGTTTGAGTATGTGGTGGAATACTACTGACAGTGATCTGAACGCTTTGGTGGCTTGGATTGCTCTGATTTCTTAATGATACTGAATCAATAGGAGGGATAATAGTACTTAATTTAGCAGTCTGCACAGTTCTTGAAGTTTTTGGCTCTTCCCGAAGAGGTTCTTCAACTTTCCCTTCCTCTTCCCCAGCGGGTTTTGAATGCTCTTCATCTATCAGATCTGCCTCTTCTCCACTGTAGAAACCCTCGTCCCCATAGTTCTACTTAAACAGGTTCACAAGATGAACTTATCTGAAGGCTCTCCCACTACATGTATGTGTAGCCTCTGTGTCACTGTCGCTGTCCGAATTTTTGAACATTAGATTCTT
Organism: Picea abies; assembly: GCA_900067695.1. Taxonomy (NCBI): domain Eukaryota; kingdom Viridiplantae; phylum Streptophyta; class Pinopsida; order Pinales; family Pinaceae; genus Picea; species Picea abies. Next base: position 1,103 of record CBVK0100848865.1, on the reverse strand, counting down.
CAAATCCGACCAATCTACTATATCTTCAAGATGTTTTTCTCATGCAATATAATCTTGATCCTCAACTTCAGAAAATGTAAAAATTTTCCTCTGGGTCCCTTGAAGAAATATCTCTCGGCTTGGCTATATGACTCTACTCTGTCAACAACAAACTCGATGATGTACCCTCCAATGGTGCTATCAAATCAATGATCTATTGCTATTGAAACGACGTTATCAACTCTCTTAACCTTGTTGATCAACACTGATGTCCAAACCACATGAGGTCTAGATCTGATCTCAAACTGTGTATTTCCTAACCTAGCTAACCACTCATATAGCTCATGATGGATTCCTCCAAAGAAAATTCCGTGTATATAAGTAAAGATATATCTTTCCACAATCCTCTCTACTAAGATTAGGGTTCTTGTTTTGGGCTTCACCGAAGTCCTTTTCTTGATCCTCAATCCACTCTTGAATTTCTGTCTTTGATGGAAACCACCTTGACATTCCCTCAAAAAGATTCCACTCCTAAAAACGAAACCATTTTTTGGCACAAGGGTAGACCTAGGGTTCAATTCCAAGAGTGCACCAACAAGCCCTAAATACTGGCCCTTTCGACAACACCTACGAAGTAGATGCAGTCTCACCCGAAGAAACTATGGGGGGGTTGCAGGACAAAGATGTCTACAACCAAGGGGAATATCAAGTGGATCTAATACTAGAACAATACAACATTCATATATCACTTATCAGCTTAGATCTACTCCACACAACTATCTATTAGATCTAACACAACAATGCAATGGTGGTATATAAAAGGGAAAATGTAATGTCCCCACTTTGGGACATCATCATAGTGTAGAGATTTATGATGACCAGAGTAGCCAGATGGATGTTATAGCAAGTACAAGGGTATTTGAGAGGCATTGTGGGGTCCATCTTGGATTGATCATCATATCGCATCATTATGAGCCATTCTCCACAGGTTGGATTCGATTTCATTGTATTCCGACGATTTCCATGATTTTGACTATTTTGAGCTATAAGTTAATTGAAATCACTGAAGAGGTAATTTTGGGCACATTACTTGGAGGAACCTCTCAGTGTAATAGCTCATTAGA
>CBVK0100848864.1:0-15568 GCA_900067695.1 Picea abies | reverse complement strand
ACTTTGGAGGGACAAGGTGAGCCAAAAGTATAAAGGAAAGGCAAGGGCCTGTTCTCATTCATTCATGTATGATCTTATTTTGATATCTGGCTTTAGCTAGTGAGCCCATCTATTGGGGGTTTTGAGGGTTTTGACATAACAAACCCTAGAGGACGATTCAGTGGTGAAAGATTCCACCTATCTTGTCCCAAGCTTGGTCTCAGAAATGCAATACTCTCCCACACCATTCTAGTTCCAGATCTACTCAGTTGCATGAGGATTCTACATCAGTTTCATGTGCAAATAGAGAGAGGGCACACCAGTTGAGGGATTCCAGCAAGAGGGGCGCACCATCTTTGGAGAGAGATTTATTGTAGGAGATTGGCAAGGCCATTTAGGATTCTATCACTTGGGTTTTCATTGCAGGGCCTTGGACATCAGATATGGTGCTTTCTGAGATAATTTTATGGCTCAGATTATTTCTTGAGCAGTGTGGTGAATTGAAGAGGAGGAGGGCATTTTTGAGATCCAGATCTAGTCCGTTTGCAGGGGTTACACTTCAGATCTGACCCTGAGACTTCACCTAGTGATTTGCAGTGTCCCGATCTATATTTTTGAAGTGTTTCAGAGCATTTGGAGGCCTCCTTCGGTAGGGCCAAATTATCTAGGGTTTTAGTCATCTAGTGGGGTGCACCATTCAGTGGGGGATTTCAGATCTATAAAAATTATGAGGGATCTTGGAGATTCGGTCACCTGGGTTGTTCTTACCATCACCCGATCTATCATTTGACATATTTCTTAGGGTGATTGGACACTTTTGGCAGCAGAGCCGAGTTATTGAGGGTTTCAACCTTCTATTGGAGCATGGCATTCTTCAGCTAGAGAGTTTGGCATTCAGATCTGCTTGTATTGAGCTTCATTTCTTATTCAGCCTTTGGAGGCATCTTTTGTTTTAGCGGGAGAATTTTGTAGCATCTCTTATCTATTGTCTATTTTCTTGGCCATCTGTTGAGTGTTCTAGATCGACATCTTCATTGTAGCAGGTTTCTCTATTTTACGAATAAAGAAGAATTGAGATGTTTTGGCTTGTCTATCTTATTGCATATGGTTGAGGTATGTTCCATGGTTTTCTATTCTTGTTATTTGCTGTAAACCTTCATATAAACACACCTAAACAAGTAATTCAACAAAGTGTTTGATGAAATACCTCACTCAAAGAAAGTTTAAAAAGACACCAAAATAGTGATGATCCTTGCATAATGGCTTGGGATCATTACAGTGGTATCAGAGCTTAAATCCTGCAAACCTGAGGGGTCTTTATGGATAGTTGGAAGGATATGAATAGGATATCATTTGAGATATCTTGTTTGGAGATCATGTATGACAACCTTAGCAAGGAAACTAAGGCTATAATAGCCTTCCAAAAATATGCAGCCTATAGAAATCCCCATTGGAGCAAATGGGATATTTTAGAGGGGATCATCATAGCAGATAAAAAGAGAAAATAAGTAGCTAGATGGTGGGAAGAACAGAGAAACCCCATGCCTAGCAGGAGCATGCAACCTTTCCACAGTTGCAAGGGGCCATGGGAACCAGATCATTGGTGCAGGGGTAAGGATCAGGAGTGCATTATTGAGGCATGTCATGACAACGATGATGAGGTGTGTGAGGATGGAGCGATAGATGTGGATTCAGAGTAGTCGGATGATGACAGTGACTCTTGCACAGAGGCTAGTGATAGCGAATCTACCTCAGAGGATAGTGATGATGACTCTTGCACAGAGGCTGGTGAAAATGACTCTACATCAGAGGATAGTGATGATGACTCTTGCATGGAGGCTATTGATGCTTGCACGCTTGAGGAGGATGATGACCCTTGTTTAGTGGATAGGCAGTTGGATGGACAGGATGATAGCCACAGTGTCTCAAAAGACATGACACATACCATTGATGACCTTATGTCTCAGTAGAGTGGTGACACTAGTGAGGAGTCACACGTGTTAGCACGTAGAGATGATGAGCTTCCTATGGGGGTCATGACACATATGTCACCTGTTTAGACACCCATGACAGCCATGTCACATGAGGAGATCAGTGGCATGTCAGGTATGATGGATGAACCTAGTGTGAGGAATGCACACCATGGACAGGTAGACCCACAGATCCAGGAGGAGGTACAGGATGTACAGGTAGTTGACTTCACACATATAGGTCAACTAGAGGAGATGGAGTCATAACTATTGGAGACTCCATTGGTTGAGCAGGTTGCAGAGGATGACAGGTGGATGGAGCACTTACTTCCAGGATCAGATTGCATTGATGAGGATGCACTCTTTAGTATTCAGGATGACCACAACATGTCTCTAGACACAACTATATGGGATCCAGGCGTAGATGATAGTAGCAGGTTGAGTGCACAGGAGGATACAACTGATCATACAGGATACAGTGTGAGTCAGGGGGAGATGGCATCTAGTGATGGGATGTAGTGGCATACAGAAGTACCTAGTAGCACAGTAGGCAGTGGACAGTTCAACATGTCATCTTATGCATATGGTGTTTTTGGGGATTCTAGAGTTGGCACTAGCATGATTGACACTAGCAGTGAGAGGTCTGAGATGGCACCTCAGTATGACCATGATCAGGAGTCACACCACTTGGCGGAACAGTTGAGAGTTAGTGAGGCTATGATCAGGGCAGCCACTAGATGTATTGATGACATGCATGCAGTGATGGCAGATTACTGTTGGAGAGAATCAGTGGCACAGGGTAGCTCAGATGGAGGATTTTCCATGGATGATTTTCACACTCTCCGGAGGAGAGTATTTGTGATGAGGATTGACTACCAGTAGTTGTTGACAGACAGGGATTATCTACTGAGGGTTGGTGAGATGTATCATGAGGCTTTGAGGGAGCAGGAGTTGGAGATGGACTGACTCACTCAGGAGTTGGAGAGCACTCGAGGATTCTTGAGAGGCACACAGACTACCCTTCAAGAATCAGAGTCTTGATATATGAGTCTCCTGAGGAGATCCACCAGAGATCCACTTCATCTGTCTTAGTGGATACTCAGATGTATCAGTTAGTCACATGGTTAGAGGATGATGGTGGTCTAGTAGAGGAGCACTAGTTGATGGAGGACACTTCCATTTGTGTTCCGAGAGCAATTGACCTCCATGTAGAGGTTGATCCAGCAACACACCTCGGATCTATGATGCAGTAGGAGTCTGCAGGAGATGACATGAGTATGTCAGAGCATACGATGATGAGGGATAGTTCACATAGTCATGTCGAGATGTATGGTGGCATTTAGAGGGGTATAGTGCCTTGCAGGGAGGAGACACACCTAGGGGAGCATGTAGATGTCACTCCTTTACAGCAACACCTAGTTATGAGATATCACCTTCACCATTTCAACAGTTGCCTGGGTGATGGGAGATGGAGAGTGGTTTACCAGCGATTGGAGGAGTTGCTTCTGATTGTACCTGATGATTGGGGTTTAGTGATGACTATAGGTGAGCAATTATCATGGATACCGATGGATGAGCTTTTGGTCGAATCCTTGGGATTGACCAAAGCCTGTGATGCTTTCCAGTCCTACAGTCAATTGCAGATATGTTTGTTACCCTTTTCCAACACATTTATCATTGATAGCAGCATGAGGAGGATTAGTATCACACATGAGCAGCTAGAGGAGATTTGAAGTGATAAACTTCCAAGTTTTCCATGGGACCCAGGAGTCCGTTCTGTTAGCACGATGTTCATGTTGACCCAGGTTGCACTAGAGAGACACACACTCCACCTTGGTTTGGTTTGGAGTGGGTCTGCAAGTATTGTCCTATGGGGCGAGACCTTTTCTTTTGCTTGGCCATTATGATAGGGCATGGAGAGGTTTGGATAGGTACTTCTTCTATAGAGATTCCTATACAGATACAGTTTCTGGACAACAGGTCCAATGGTCACAGGTATTTTAGCTGGAGGACCCAGGAGAGGAGGGTTCAGGATGTATTCAGGGGGAAGACAATCATGGTCAGAGTAGTGCAGTGTCAGCATGAGGATCTTCGACAGAGGTTAGCATGGGACCCAGGGATTGCAGGATTGAACAGTTCATTGAACGACAGGGGAGAGTGGACCATGGAAGGGGAAAACTACTTTAACTTTCCATTGATCTTAAGTGTTGAGAGGATCACATCAGTTGCGGGTGCCTCACAGAGGTCTTGCATCACCTTAGTCGGGCATCAACATGTGCAGTTGATGGAGGTTGTGTGGATCTTGGTCAAGATTTGGAGGATGGACTCATTCTAGGATGAGGCCATGGGTCAGGTGCACGAGGTTCACAGGGTTGATATCTTCCAAGACTGTTCTTCACAGAGTATTACAGTTCACTTCCTGATATGGGATCCAGGGGGTGGAGTGTAGTATTGTTCATCGTTGGATAGGTTCTATTATGTATCCCACAGGTGGACATGGGATCATGGTATTTTACTTGGAGGGATTTGGGTATTGCTCGAGGACAAGCAATTTTCTAGAAGGGAGGACTGTAATGTCCCCACTTTGGGACATCATCATAGTGCAGAGATTTATGATGACTAGAGTAGCCAGATGAATGTTATAGAAAGTACAAGGGTATTTGAGAGGCATTGTGGGGTCCAGCTTGGATTGATCATCATATCCCATCATTATGAGCCATTCTGCATAGGTTGGCTTTGGTTTCGTTGTACTCCGACGATTTCCATGATTTTGACTATTTTGAGCTATAAGTTAATTGAAATCACTAAAGAGGTCATTTTGGGCACATTACTTGGAGGAACCTATCAGTGTAATAGCTCATTGGAATCGAGAGGAGAAAAGCTACAGGCTGGGATGGCTAGAAGTGACTTTTAGTGGCCAAGGAAGCCACAAGGAGAGATAAGGGACAAGGTGAGCCAAAATTATAAAGGAAAGGCAAGGGCCTCTTCTCATTCATTCATGTATGATCTTATTTTGATATCTGGCTTTAGCTAGTGAGCCCATCTCTTGGGGGTTTTGAGGGTTTTGACATAACAAACCCTAGAGGATGATTCAGTGGTGAAAGATTCCACCTATCTTATCCCAAGCTTGGTCTCGGAGATGCAATACTCTCCCACACCATTCTAGTTCCAGATATACTCAGTTTCAGGAGGATTCTACATCAGTTTCATGTGCAGATAGAGAGAGGGCACACTAGTTGAGGGATTCCAGCAAGAGGGGCGCACCATATTTAGAGAGAGATTCGTTGTAGGAGATTGGCAAGGCCATTGAGGATTCTATCACTTGGGTTTTCATTGCAGGGCCTTGGACATCAGATATGGTGCTTTCTGAGATAGTTTTATGGCTCAGATTATTTCTTGAGCAGTGGGGCGAATTGAAGAGGAGGAGGGCATTTTTGAGATCCAGATCTAGTCCGTTTGGAGGGGTTACACTTCAGATCTGACCCTGAGATATCACCTAGTGATTTGCAGTGTCCTGATATATATTTTTGGAGTGTTTCAGAGCATTTGGAGGTCTCCTTCAGTAGGGCCAAATTATCTAGGGTTTTAGTCATCTAGTGGGGTGCACCATTTAGTGGGGGATTTCAGATCTACGGAGATTGAGAGGGATATTGGAGATTCGGTCACCTGGGTTGTTCTTACCATCACCCGATCTATCAGTTTTAGGGTGATTGGACACTTTTGGTAGCAGATCTGAGTTATTGAGGGTTTCATCCTTCTATTGGAGCATGGCATTCTTCAGCTAGAGAGTTTGGCATTCAGATCTGCTTGTATTGAGCTTCATTTCTTATTCAGCCTTTGGAGGCATCTTTTGTTTTAGCGGGAGCATTTTATAGCATCTCTTATCTATTGTCTATCTTCTTGGCTATCTGTTGAGTATTCCAGATCGACATCTTCATTGTAGCGGGTTTCTCTATTTTATGAATAAAGAAGAATTGAGATGTTTTGACTTGTCTATCTTATTGCATATGGTTGAGGTATGTTCCATGGTTGTCTATTCTTGTTATTTGTTGTAAACCTTCATATAAACACACCTAAACAAGTAATTCAACAAAGTGTTTGATGAAATACCTCACTCAGAAAAAGTTTAAAAAGACACCAAAACAGTGATGATCCTTGCATAATGGCTTGGGATCATTACATAAAAGAGCATAGCATCAATCACATATACGACACAAGATATAGGTGGTACAGTTCTTGTCTGTGCTCTCAGATAACATATCTTCTTTCTTCTCCTTGCTATCTCTCCCCTCACTGTGCACCCAGTTGTAGGGTTGATCTTCGCACCCAAATGAAGATCTTACAATTCAGAAGGATCTCGTACTCAACACTTCTTTCTCACTTGATCACACCACAACAATCATAGCACCAAAAATAGTAACAACAACGACAACAACCCATCCCAGGTCTTTTAGACCTCTATTTATACATTACAATAGCTCACTGGCATCCTTAGGTTGAAACCTAGGTGTCACAAACACTAGATACCAAAACCCTAGGTGTCTAAAACCCTAGATCAACTTGACCCACATTTTCAGGGCTTCACCAGCCTATCTTTCCTTCCTTCTTGCACAGTTCTCCAAAGTATCCAACGGTGGATTTTTCCTCTTGCTAAGTTGTCCATGATCCTTCTTTCTTGTTGATATTCCATCCTCAATCTCCTCGTGCATCGACTTGCTTCCTTTTACTTCGCTCTGTCTTTTCTGCTCTTTTGCTAGCTTCGACCTAGTAACAATCACTGTGTCTTTTGCACAATTCATATTTTTCCTTTTCTTCCTTGCTCTTCGATAACTTCCATAACCAAGGGCCAGCATGAATGAAGTGTAGCTGATATCTCTTTCTTTTTAGAGATAAGCTACCCCATTTTTCTAGTTTGTATTCTACAATGTTTTTCTATCTTATTCAATAATATAAGTTGGGTTTCACATTATTTAGGTGTTCTCTTCTATATTTTTGTGTATTTCATTGTTATATCTCAGTTATATCTCTTCCTTCATGTCATTCTCAAAATAATTTGGATCAGGTCTAGGGGGGCGGTGACAATTTTTGTATCCGCCCTAGTGGGGGATTCGAGGGCAGCGCCCCCAAAGCGAAATATAGAGGAAAATTTCCTTGTAAAATATTGTAATTTCGTAGTCAATCTGGACTGTTCATTATAAGGTCATAGATATGATGGTAGAAGTTATGTTAGGGTTTTTCTCCCTAGAAGGAAACCCTATTTTATGAGGGAATTGTATTATGACTGTGTATGTGTGTGATTATTTTATTTTGAGAGAGGAGACTGTGAGAGAAAGAAGACAAAGTTACATAAGGCATATTGTAGGTTGTATCCCTTCATTTTGCTGGATCATAAAAAGGAAGGACCTAGCAATTTCTCTGGTGCACTTAGCCCACATTGGGTGAACCACACATATCTGTGTCAGTATTATATTGTGTATCTTCTATGTTTTATTTACGCATTTGTTTTATATTTTATTTCTCTGTGATCCTTTTTTTTCTAACAGGAAAGGATTGATAACTTTACCGACATCAAAAGAGAAAATTGACACCAATTTATCATAAAGGATTCATCATTGGGATCTTCTTGACAACTTTCTTCATGGATATGTTCTTCCTGCACCTCTTCTGCAGGTGGTGGGTGATACTGTTATTCAACGTCACACTCTTCAGCTCTGGTCTCTTCATCCATGGGACAACCTTATCCGTAAAAGGGAATCATTGAGGTCTTGGAGGGTATTCTGTAAATCCTGAGTAGTTGGCCCCCAATACCTGATAAATTCTTCAAAAACATTTGTAGAAGATTGGATACTTTTCAGATCACATGAGTATGCAAGCCACTTCCTTTGACTTGAGTCCAGTTAAGATACACAAATTTTCATTAGTACATCCCCATGCATTACATTTATACTTGAAGCATATCATATATAGTTCATAACATGGGTGATTTCTATAGTTGGGTCACCATCAAATTTGGGGCAATTTTCCCTCCACCCTATAGGGAAAAGATTCATATATCCAGGGATATTTTTAACATCAATTGAAGGGCATACCTTCTGGAAGGCCCATGGTACATCCCATGATTCCATTTTTCCATTATTCAATATGTTTATTCAATGGAGTATCCATATGAACTCAATGTTCATAAAAAATGGAGGGAAGGGATAGGAAACTTTCCACTAGTGGAGTCACTAGATGAGATTCAAGAAGAGCTCATCAAAGGTTGAAGGGGCATTTACTTCAAGTGGATTCACCATGAAAACTAGGGGTAAAGGATTTGATATGGTAGCTTTCCAAAGTCTCATTATGGAATGAAAGAGGATTCAAAATCCTTCCCTGAAAAAAAAAAAAAAAAAAAATCCTTCCCTGAAAAAAAAAAAAAAAACACCAAAATGTTATCACACAGGTTGTTGGTTGGGAAAATATTGACCCAAACCACAAGATGGAAACAACTAGGAGAATACCTACCCATTTTCACCTCATATAGGTACTCCCGTCACTTTATAGGTGAAGTGATTACCTCAAGGTGGGAATTCTGAGTGACCCTAATGGGAAATGAGATGGAAAGTGATACCTATGAATGGATTCCCCTATAGGTTAAGTTTCTAAGTGGAAGAAGGCTTGGTAAAGAGTCTTGAGGGTAATTTGGGTTACCAAGTCTTTGAGTACCTATGAAAAATTAATTGTACCTATTAACACTCCAAGAGTCACTCCCAGACTGCAAATGAAAGTAAGCTTGGTAACATAGAAATAAAAATGCTTGATTGGTTTTATGGATTAAGAAGAAGAAAACAAGGAAGGGGAAGGACAGTAAGCTGCTGTAAATAAATGATGGACCATAGGGCTATGGAGTCAAGCAAACACCCTTCTCATTAAATGTAATCAATATGCATATCAGATAAAGGTTTATTGAATATAGGAAGAAAAATATAACACAAAGAAGAACATCCATAAGGTAGATATCCTCTCCGCATAAAAGAATTCAAGGTACTTGAATATAAACAGTGACTAATAGGAAAAATATATCAGATCCTCAGATGCTCTAGAATCCATTAATCAAAGGAAACCATGATCCTCAAGGTGTACAATTCATTCAAGTAAGAAGACAAATTGGGAAAGAAAACAAGAGATACAATCTGATAACACATATATCATGAACCTTCAATAACATAAATGTTTACAAAAACAAAATCCCCTCACGGTTACAATGATCACAGGTAAAGTGCCTCCTACAACTCTCTCATCTCTCTTGCTCATGAATCCAACCTCCTCCAAGAGATATCTCCTTCATTAAATAGAAAATAGAATCCAAATAACCTAAGGAGGTTGAATCCCATCTCCTCCATTGGATTCTAAGCCCTAGAGATAGGTGGTAATAGTAAAAAAGACAAAAATCCAACAAACTGTTGATTTTCAGGAATTTGTTGGAAGTCATTAATGAAATGTCTCCACCTCATTGCATGAGGCCTTTGCTGGAGCTAAATATTAGGTGCAGGTGTCCCTTGACATCTAACTGATCCTTGAGAAGTCATTTCAACTCTCCTTGACATGTGGAAACCTCCCAACAAGGAAAATATCAAAATCTGTGACCGCTACATGAAATTAGTACGCAACGCCACTATGCAGAGTACGCAATGCCTACTTCTAGATCCAATATCTCTCAAACCAAAACACATTTTGAAAAAATGAGAGAGGTTTTTGTTATTTGGAATGTTATGAACAAAAACCTCCTTCAGTTTTCAAAACTGCATCCTCAACTGTTCATAACCTAAGTTTTAAATTAGTGACTCAAAACTGGCAGAATAACTCTGCACAATTTAGCCTCTGCCAGAATATTACGCAGCGCTTGTAGGTAGCGCCCGACTGTGTTTCTGCATGAAATTCAGTAGCATAAATCCATGGGTTCTTTTATGCTCGAACTTGTATATTGGGAATAACTCAATACAATTTCAATTTTCCCCAAAACAAATAAAAATCCCATAACAATTGTGTTCATTTGCCAAAATGAATAATGAAATGCAGTTTTTGTTCTCTGTGAAATATTAGGTAACGCCTGTAGGTAGCGCCACTTATGCAACACTGAGGCATAAACCAATCTTGTGCTAACATATTGTATCTTATTAATGGTAACTTACTTCTCTTTATTTAAATATTTGAATACTTAATTCATTCACAATAATCATGGAGAAAAACTCATTTGTTAAGTGCTTGAGGTCAAAGTCATCTTGTGATGGGTGATTTTTTCAAGTAGTCTTGATTATAAAAAGACTTGAAGATGACCATTAACATGACTTATTTTGTTAGTTTTAGTTTCACTTCATCACATGTATGAACATCACTTAATACAATGAATATTAAATAGTTTGTTTAAACTCATAAAGTACTCTTAAATAATAAATAATACTTGATCTCTACATGTAGCTACATCATTACGTGTAAACAAAATTTGTTCTCATTCAAATAATATGTTGGTGGTTCATAAAGGGTAGACTTCCACTCCTGCAAGATGCCTCTAACTCTTGGGTAATTAACATGTTCCTTATGTTTGAAGAAGATGAACTCTTAGTTAATCAAAAGTAACTTTATGTTATACTCAAAAACAACATTTCAACACTTATGAAAAAAAAAATAATAAACTTTTTTAGTAAAAGTTATAAATTTCAACATTAAAACTTACTCTAACATGGGCATTGTCATATTCAAATAATTAGCATATTATATTATTCGATATTTAAACTCGCATAATTACATGTACAATCCAATAGTAAGAGCTAGATCGTTACTTTCACATCGCAATAGAAAGAGGTAGGTGAAATTGAGAGGTCATTATTTATTATGAAAGGTTTTTGGTAAATATTTTTTTGGTTAAGAGTTTAAAATTTTAACTAATATGAAATTTGTTAATTTTAATATGGGTATTTTTCAATTTAACCAATTTATATGGTGATGATTATTATTATTAACGTCCACTAAGACCGAATTGGTTTATTGGACCTTAAGAGGGTAAGTGATTACTTGTGATTCTTTAGAATTTTGTTTTTGTGCTCGAAAAACATTAAGAGAAGCTTTCCAAGATCACCATACTTTTGTTGAGTTAAGATGTTAGGAAGGTTGGTAGTGTGATAAATATTTTGAAAATGAGATATAATATGGGTATAGACTAGACAATCTAAGAGAAAGTGCTTTTCATCTTCAACCTTCTTAGTGTCACAAAGGTGACACACTCTTTCATCCCATGGCGTTTTAGGAATTAACCAATGCCCAGTTTCACTATGGAGCTTGTGAGAATTTGTTCTTATCTTAGCAATGCTTATTTTTTTCTTTACACTTGGAAAAACAGATAGATAATTTTGATCTTATAGATTAGGGTTGATTACATCTTTATAATACCTTAATTTTCTTTTTTCCTCTAACTCTTTATCACACCACATTTTCTCTTTAAATTTTGATTTGACGTTTTTTTAATAGTATCTTTTTTCTGCAAAATGGTTTCTTCCATGATTCCCCAATAGTTTAGCCAAGATCGAGTGTCTTTATGCCATCCTCACTTGATTTTATCATGCCATGACCTCTAAGGTTGTACCTCCACTCTCACGTGTCCATGTTTGTTTCACAGTAACACCGCAACAGATGTTACATAGTCACTCGTTTGTTCCATATTTACTTGTTCCAACTCGCCTTTTGTTGTGACTTGCCTTCTGGTGCACTCACCTCCTACTGCGACTTGCCTTCTGTTGAAACTTGCCTCTTGTTGCAACTCATCTTTCGATATAACTCGCCTTCTGCTGCAACTCACCTCTTGTTGCAACTCACTTTCTATTGCAACTTGCATTCTATTGCAACTCACCACTTTCCGTGATAATGTCTTGTTGTAACTCACATACTATTACAATACACATTCGACTACGTGTCCTCGGCTTCAATGCACCCATGCTACAAGTCGCCCTATGTTGCAATGAATATATTGTTGCAACACACCTACACCTAATTCTGCAACACATCTTTGGCCACCTGTCTTCAGTTGTAACACACCATGTTGCAGCTCGCCTCTGTTGCAACATGTCTCCTTGTTGCAACAAATCTCTGTCAATAATCCCTCTTCTTTTTCAACACACCTATGATGTGGAAAATATCTTGTTGCAACATGTAACCCACACTCGAGAGAACAACTTATATTCCATATATTGAACTTAGATAAAACCCTCAATGCTCATAGAACCAAAGCGCTCATTCTCCCTATAGAAGAGAACAATTTCCAACACGTCCTTCCACAGACTCGTGCTACCTTCATAGCCATATCATAAGACACTATTATCTACGGCGTTTACTCATTCACACAATACATTAAATCACACATAATTATATGTCAAGAACACAACACATAAATTCCTACAAGAATTCATTCATACACACACAGAAAGGGTAAATCTATAAACCCAACTCTTTTATTCATTCGTACATAGTACAATATAATGGTTCAATGGCCATATCTGAGCTTACAATATTGTTGGGTTGCCAGAGTAGAGTCCATGGAAACCTCAACCACTTCTCCCTCTCCTGTCTTACGAGATCTATCTTCTTGTTCTATAAAATATCCTCATCCATATCTTGATTCTATGTTTTATTCATCCAGAAATTGTTCGCATTAGTTTCCCCAGTGCTCTTCAATCTATTCACCTTCCAACTTCTAGCTTGTCCTTTAGGAAATGACTCTTTAGCTCCCTTTGCACTTCCTTCTGCTTCAGTCCAACAATGTGCTCCTCCTAAGTTGTAATGTCCGCAACTGATTCTATAATAGTTGTCCTCTACATCATAGTCGTCCACGCACTTGTCCATTCTATAACAGTGCTCCCAACTACCCCAATGTTGTAACTCTATAGCATTCAATGGATATGCACCCTTGTTGTTACTCCCAACAGTTTGTCTCATTCACATCCTGCAACAACTATCACTGTTGTAATATCTTTGTTGCATCCTCATAATTACCTTCAACATGTCATCCCCAGGATGACTGGGATGCTATGACATTAGACTCCCCAGGTTTCAAGAAAGCATGTCCTCATGCTTATGATTTAAATCACCCGCATCTACAACTATCCAATACAACTCCATCAATGTTCATTTATTATACACTTAAATATGCAAAACATCTTCCTTTGTTGCACATTCTTTCTTTCAACTCATTGTTGCCCCTTACTACACATCAATCCACAACAACACTACAATATTCTCCTCATGGAGTTTTGGAAATTTCATCTCTTTCTTGCTGCAACTCAATTTTTCTACAACAGTTCAACTTCCGGTACTGCTTCCTTATTTGTCTCTCTTTATTCATTACCACAAGCACTAGTCAGGTACTTTTCAAACATGCATCACCTACACAATTTGATTTGAGTCATGTCCAATCCCATACATCCCACTTCCCTTTTTCATGCAGTGTACAAAATGCCTTCGGTGCATCCATCCATTCATGCTCGAAGCTACACAACATGGAGTCACATGCTCCCATGTTACACCTCCCTTGAATCAATCCACAACCACATGCAAACTACCTCAGTTGACAATTCTATTAGAAGTCCTATGTGCACCAGATTATCCCTAGGATGATTTTCATCATCAATCCCTTTTTCTGGCACACAACCCACCAGCAGACGCCCTTGCCTATATCGTCGAAGCAAAATTTTTCATCCCTTCTGGCCATATAGACTGATTCAAAAATCCAATACCTGCCCCTGACGTGGTTGAAGAAGGTAATATGGCCAATATATCACCCACCATCAAAATTGACATTTTAGTCAAACCTAATGTCATGGAAGAAATCACCCTAGGGGCAGCATGCTCCCTAGAGGAAATCATAGCGTACAAAGCCTTATTCCATGAATATCAAGATATGTTTTCCTGGTCATACACTAAAATGCTAGGGTTAGAGCCAACCATTGTTGAACATCACATTGACACTTAGCCCGACGTTGCCCCTGTCCGCCAAAATCAACGCCCCCTTCACCCATCCAAAGCCATGGATATTAAAGCCGACATCGACAAACTTTGTATTGTTGGCTTCATATACCCCATTGCATACACATATTGGGTTTCTAACCCTGTTTCGGTCAATAAAAAACAAGGCACCATTCATGTTTTCACCCACGAGATCCAGATTCCCTCACCTTCACAATGACACTCTCATATTCTCTTTTTCGTCTGGGGACCCCCTTCGGTCACCCCAGGCCCATGTATGTACCCCCTGCCCATATTTCTTTATTATGCAGTTGTTATATACATGTTTTACTTTTATAGATATGTTTCACATCGAGTATTTGATTTGAATGTACAGGTCTTCACCCATGACCCCTTTTTACGTCATTAGTTATGGCATCCTTTGACTCCTCCAGGTATATATCCCTAACTGACATACCATTCAACCCTATTCTCATAGTTGCATTTTCAAATCATTCCCCCAGACAATTATCCTCAGGTTTCCTCCCCACCCGGATTTGTGGTACCATCACCTCCATTTCATTTAGGTATCATCATCCGGTAGCACTCTCACCTCCATGAGTTGTCCCACATATATTTTCCTGGACATATGACGACTTGAAGACTTATGATACACGAACAATACAACATGTGATTTCTCATCAAAGAAGGAATCAAGTTTTTTTAGCAAAAGCTTAGGAATATTCATCCTACTCTCAAACCTCTTATACAAAAGGAACTCAAGAAGTTGTTAGATGCTCGAATAATTTTTAAAGACATTCGACCTGGGTATCTAATATGGTTCCCGTGAGAAAAAAATTGGGAGAGATAAGAATCTGTATAGCTTTCAGAAATCTAAATCGCGCTTGAACCCAACAATTGTCATTTCCTCATTGGTCGTTGACTAGGGGTTTCCCTTGTGTTCAACGAAAAGAAATCTATTCATACATTGGGATTCATGTAGTGTCTTGGATTCCATTAGCCTTATTGGTGGTTTCCTCACCTTTTTCGGCAGTTTTCCTTATTGCCTACTATTTAGAGGGTCTCTTTCATGTAATACTTGCATCTAGTGCATGTGAGGGACGCACAGGGTCGTTGGTTCATGAAAATCCTATTCATATGAGCTCCTCCTAATCATTAATATATTGATTTGTACCTCATGTTGAATGATGAGAGATGCCTTAATCCTCTCCTTTCAGCGAGTCTCCTTCCATCGACTTCAACTTATCTATTCTAGAAATGAGACCTAGAATTCTATGAGTACCTAGAGGCTTGCAGTCACCAGTGGCAAGTTCTCTCACCATCGAAAATTAGGAATACATCAATGTCTCATGATCAATGGATTCTTCATGTGTTCGACGTCAACACCCTTATTCACACTTATAGAATGTACTCGATGCCTTGATACCTACTTTCATTATCGGTGGGTTGTCTCACGTTTGTTAATGATATACCTTAATGATCGATAATCAAATGAAGTCTCATTGTATTTGACCTCAACTCCTCTATTTGTTAAACTTTTAATGAAAATTATGTACCAAGGCAAGTTTTTCTCTTCCCTAGGCGCCTAAGGGGAGAAATTGCCGAAATTGGGTCTTAGTCAAATTAAT
>CBVK0100848862.1:0-27352 GCA_900067695.1 Picea abies | reverse complement strand
TTAAGGAAAGTGGTTATAAGAAGGTTAATCCTAAAACGAGGAAAATGGGTTAAGTGGTCAAGTTGCTATTGGATACATGGACAAGTGGAAAATTGGGCAAAGTTGGACATAGGTGACTGTGGATAAAGTGGCTATGTGGACAAAGTGACCTAGAAGATGCTTCTAAGGAATCTACTTGGAGAGAATAAATAAGAGGCAAGGGTCTCTTGTGAAAATCATCTCTTGAGCATATTATGAAGATCTATTCTGAGAAAGAGATTGATTGGAGGATCTGATGGACACATCAAAGTTTCCGTAAGTCTGAGATCATGACGGAGAAATTTTTGGAAGTTCAGAAACCCTAGTTTATGAAGGAGTACGTGAGCAACAATGGGCCAGAGAGCGTACATACGCGGGCTGCAGTGAGCCAGAGAAAGTACACACGTGGGCTGAAGGAGGACAAAGCACGTACAGTTGGAGGAAGTCATGAATACTTGAGTGTGAGTTGATGCCAGGTTCTTGAAGTCTAAAGCAAGTTCCAGATCCGCATTCTACGGGCTCATATCTTCCATAGAAACTCTGGTATGGTTACATAGTTCTCTTGATGGATACTCTTGCTTATTGTATGGTGAATGCTTAAGGAATTATTGGTATGGTTGTTGTGATATGGTTATGTTGGTTGATTGATAGAGTGAGCAACACTCTTATGGTTCAGTACTGATATGATTTCCATAGTATATTGGTTTCTTATACATGATGAAGTAGCATTCATATTGTATGGTTGAGGAGCATGAGTAAGTTGTTGGAGAGAATAGATGTGTTGTGATCGATTATAGTTCAGATTGGACAGTGAAAGACATAATTGGATGTGACTGAAGGCTACAAAGAATCTAAGTTTGTAAAGGAGAGAAAAACCCTAATTGTTCAGAAGGAATACGCAGGTTGTAGTATAGACAGGCCGTGTACATACGCAAGCTATACTACTGGTAGGGCATGTAGATACACATGTTGCATTACTTACACGTCGTGTACATGTTGATAGTTTGGTATATGTTGAGGATTGATTCCTCTTCTCAGTTGATGTTGAGTTGTGTAAGATGAGTCTTGCATTGTAGAGTTGGTGCTCTTGTGGAGTTGTAACTCTATTCATTTGTTGTTGATAACCCAAGGATTGTAGTCCGTAATAAAAATAAATTGTACATACATCTTGTGTTCTTTGTGTTCCTTGTGGTTATGACTTATTGATGATATATGTTGTTGATATATGTTGTTGATGTATGTTCACATTAATAACTAGTTATAAATGACAACAATAATGAGTAAATGGTGATTTCTAACTAATGAGTTTTGTGAAGGGGAAGTTTTAAAAAGATCTCTNNNCCCCCCTTCAATGTGGTCGGTGTGTCCAACAAATCTCTCTTAGAATTTATGTGTATTTTTTCAATGTAATTGAGGTTTATTTCTTTCAAAGTAGAATATGTATATTCTTTACTTACCATGTAAAAATATGATAAAAAATATATTGTTTTTTTTTTATGCTCACATAAAACATTGTTAATATTGCATTAGTCACATGTTATCTTTCCCAAACTAGTTTGAGAAAAGTTAATGGAAGATTTTTTCTTCTAATTGTTATGTTTCTATTTAATTAATTACATGCAAAATTTTGCATGTTTGATTCAGGTAGCATTTGTTAATGGTATTGCAATGGGATCAGGGGCAAGTCTAGCACAAACATGCATATTTCGAGTAGTCACAGAGAACACTGTAAGTTATGTAAATCCTATATGAAAACTTTCCTCGTCTTATGTAGATGGATCATAGATATCTTTCCAATTTATAATGAAAGTAGGCTTCCACCACAAAATTAGATTGAGATGGTGGTAGAATTTCAATGGCATCTCTAGTGGAAACTAATCCATTCTTATGAGTTTGGTTTATAGGATTCTTCACCTAATAGGTGAAACAAACTTACTTATTTTTATAACTACAACCTATATAAAAGCAAATATTGGGGTATAAATTATACATTTTTGGGGAGAGTGGTGTTATTTTGATTGGTTGCAGCAGGAATATTTGAGTGCAAGGTCATGTTGTGAAATTTTTGAGAGAATCTAAGTGAATTTTCAATTTCTTTATCATTTCTAAAGGAGGGAGGATTTTTTATTGAAGGTCAATGACTTGGTGAATCCCAAGAGAATACCACCCCTAGAAGAAGAAGAATTTAGAGAGCCATCTCCCCATAGGTATAATTTAATTTGTACCCCTCTTTCTTCATCAATGGAATCTTTACTCCTCCCCATTTGTTTGATGTTTTCTTTATGCTATTGGTGATTTTAGCATTTCATTTTCATGGTAACAATGATAGTTTGCTAGATTTATGGATTTTTACATGCAATGCAAGATAGGGTTTCAAGTTATTTCATTACATAGGTTAGAGAGATAGTTTTCTTTTCCACCCCAAGGAGAATGCCTTCTTGATTTTTGGATGCTTTTTAGGTCATTCTAGACTGGTTGATGCTCTCAACACCCACCCCTATAAGAAGAAGAATTTAGAGAGCCATCTCTCCATAGGTATAATTTAATTTGTACCTATATTTATTCATCACCATAATCTTTAATCTTCCCATGTGTTCGATGTTTTCTTTATGCTATTAGTGATTTTATCATTTCATTTTCATAGTAAAAATGATATTTTTCTAGATTTAGGGATTTTTACATGCAATGCAATCTAGGGTTTCAAGCTATTTCATTACATAGGTTAGAGAGATAATTTTATTTTCCATCACAAGGAGAAGATATTCTTGTTTTTGGGATTCTTTTTAGGTCATTCTAGAATGGTTGATGCTCTCAACACCTACTCCTCCAATGTAATTCATTGAAGATAATACTTTTGGGAGATTTATACAAGTGAATTTATCCATGTTGGCACAGGGGCATACCTAGGGTTCAACGCTTCAACAATGCACCAAAAAAACCCTAATTATTGGCCCTTTCGGCAACACCTGCAAAGTAGATGAAGTCTCACCTGAGGTAGAGGCAGGGGTGGTTACAAGACTCAGGTGTCTGCAACCTTAGCTAGGAAATAGATCTTTGATTCTAACACTTAGAAAACACTTTAGCATAGATCATTCATCATTATTTAACCCTCATGGCACTCTGCAGATGGTGCAGAGCACCGCAACATTCACTTAGATCTAGGTTAAGTTAGCACTTAGCAACAACAAAATAGGTCTAGCACTTAGCACTTTCATATATTCTAGATCTACATCCATATATCTAAGAAGCACAAAGAAAAGTAGATCTATCTAACTATATCATAGCAAAGCACATAGCATAATCATATCAAAGCACAACACATGGAAAGAGAAAAAAACATTAGGTCGAGGCACCGATCACAACACACAGGTTTACCGTGGTTCACCCCCACCCTGGGGCTACATCCACAAAGTCTTCTTCTTCTTTATTATCTTTGGTCGATCTAATTACAACACAGAGCTCAAACTTGTACTCTGCATAAGATAGGAGATCTGTGTGCACCTTTCTAGATCCTCCTTCCCCGAGTAGATCTAGCACAGAGCCTTCTTACAATCCATGCACTCAGCACTTACATCACCTACACTCAGCTCTGCAAGTCGGTCACATAGTATACACAAAGCCTTTACTAGCACTTAGCTTCTCTACCTCTCTTACATGTCCTAGCTACTTATTTATACTTTACAAAATAGGCCTAAACATGGGTAAACCCATGGGACGACATCCCATACCCATTACATTATTCCCAAAAACCCAAAAAGGACCCAAGAAAGGGGTCTAGCTTCTACAATCTCTTCTTTGCGTTGTGCTCCATCTTTGACAAGTTGTCAAAGTTCCAAAAACGGTCAAATATGACCAAGTGTTTCCTCAAAACTTGGTCAAGGGCCAACAGGCCCCCAACACTCACCTGTGACTCGTCCTAAGTCACTTATATCTGATTAAAGTTGCCTCAAAGGTCTCGAGCTTGGCTCAAGCTGCTTAGACTTGTCTTTGTGCTACTGCTTCATGCTCAATGAACTCCTGAACAATCGCTTTGCTGATAGGCCCTTCCAGTTGCTACTCAATTGTAACAACTACTTGTTCTAGTAGTGTTCCTTGGCCTTCAATTTATTCAAACAGTATATAGGCCTCCTCCTGGCTCGACTGGAGTTTCTGGGTAACTTCCATAACTCTGTGAGCTTCGAGTTTTCAGTTGGAAAAGTGTTCTTCGTGCATGGCACGACGAGCTAAATAGGAAATTAATCAACGGTCTGGTGGTGATCCTTTAATAATTTTATGTCCATTCGGAGTGGAAGTCGAATGAGTATATCGATCCAACGGCTATATTGTTGCGCCATGGAAAAGTTCCAGATGTCGATGTTCTGGTATCTCGGCGAAGCTCAATTCTTTTGATTTTTCCTTCTGTGAAGTTTCCTCCGAAACCTTCTATAAATTTTCGATCTTGGATCTCTTCTTACTTAGATTCCTATCCTTCTTCCCAGTGAGCTTCATCTCAGTCATCCTTTTTCCATTCCGAGTCTTATCTTCTCTCAACATAGCCACTTTGCACTACTGAGGTTCTTTCTTCAGATCCAAGGGTAATACTCCTTCATCATATGGATTAGGTATTTCGGTCTTATGTGGTTCCTCTAACGCTCTTATAGCTTCAACATCTAGGTCCCTGGTGTTCAACAACTGAGATCTACTCTCTTGTTCTTCCATCAAGTAGGTGCTCCTTCTAGTCATAAATTCCATGAGTTCTTGCTTCTTCGGTTCTAGGGCTTCCTTTTCTTCTTTTCTCTAGATCTGGTCTTTTTCAATCCAGATATTGCCTAACAAAGTTGGAAATGGGGCACGGTCCTCAATAAATCTAATGAATTCAAACTCTTCCTCTGTCGAATCTCCATGGGTACTCATAGCTATCTGGGTAATTATACCACATAGGGTTACCATTTTTCCTTTAAACAACCCTATTCTTCCTAGTGAAGGAACCATAGCAGGCCTTCCTAGGGTTTCCCAAGTACTTTATGTCATAATGTTCATCTATGTTCCCTCATCTAGAGCACAGTCGATGTCAAAGTCTCCTATTCTTACTTCGATTTTCTCCTTTTCTTTGAAGATCTCTGACAAACTAGCATCTTTATGTTCATCCAGGGTTTCTTTCATTTTCAGTAACATAATCTTTGATTCTTTCTATGGTTCTTCTATAATATTAGTCCCTTGACCTTGCTCCATATTCATCTTTTCAAGTCTAGTAATCATTCTAGGGCAATCAAGTACTTCATGGTCCATAGCCTTACAACAGAGGCAACTAGGGTTTCTCCCAGAACGTTCCTTAGCAATATGTCCTGGTCTTTTGCAACTGTAACAAAGAGTTAATCCTCTCTTTCTCTTCCATGATCCCCAAATTTTCTTGTACTACGCACTAGGATCATGATGGCTAGCCTACAAAAATTTCTTTCTAGGATCCTACATCCATTGGTTAGTCCAAAAATTATTTCTATGCATAGGTATAAAATATCTTTCATTATTCTTATCAAATCTATTCATATCAAACGTTCTTTCATCTAACAATGCCCTAGTTTTCAAGCTAGGACAAAATCTATCAAGCATACCTACATCCATACTTTAGAAACAAAAATGTTCACTTCTTTTACTTCTACAGGTCACAAAGCTTCCATATCTAAGAACTTTTAACTATTCTTACCTTTATCAAAGCACAAAGATTACATATCTTACCTCTTTATGTAGATATGACTTAGAAACTTCCATTTTAAACTTTATTAGAGCACAAAGCGTTCAGATATGACTTCTTTCTTCAGATCTGCCCTTCCTTCTTCAGCACAGATCTTTTCAGATCAAGTGGATCACTGCGCACTAGGGCACAGGTCCATGCACAAAACTTTTACAATTTCAGGAAAGGCTTTCTGCACAAAGCTTCTTCTTCCTCAATTCCCAGCAATCATAGTTTCAGATCCCAGCAATGGAACCATTTTTTGGCACAGGGGCATACCCAGGGTTCAATGCTTCAACAATGCACCAACAAAACCCTAACTACCAGCCCTTTCGCCAACACCTGTTAAGTAGATGAAGTCTCACTCGAGGTAGAGGCAGGGGTGGTTACAAGACTCAGGTGTTTGCAACCTTAGCTCGGACATAGATCTATGATTTTAACACTTAGAAAACACTTTAGCATAGATCATTCATCAGTATTTAACCCACATGGAACTCCACAGATGGCGTAGAGCACCGCAACATTCACTTAGATCTAGGTTAAGTTAGCATTTAGAAACAACAAAATAGGTCTAGCACTCATCACTTTCATATATGCCAGATCTACATCCATACATCTAAGAAGCACAAAGCAAAGTAGATCTATCTAAGTATATCATAGAAAAGCACATAGCATAATCATATCAAATCATAATACATGGAAAGAGACAAACACATAAGGTCGAGGCACCGAGCACAACACACAGGTTTACCGTGGTTCACCCCCAACCTGGGGCTACATCCACAAAGTCTTCTTCTTCTTTATTATATTTGGTCGATATGATTACAACACAAAGCTCAAACTTGTACTCCGCATAGGACAAGAGATTTGCGCGCACCTCACCAGATCCTCCTTCCTCGAGTAGATCTAGCACAAAGCCTTCTTACAATCTGTGCACTCAGCACTTACAACACTTGCACTCAACTTTGTAAGTCAGTCACACAGTATACACAAGTTCTTTACTAGAACTTAGCTTCTCTACCTCTCTTACATTGCCTAGCTACTTATTTATACTTTACAAAATAGGCCTAAACATGGGTAAACCCATGGGGCGACATCCCATACCCATTACATTATTCCCCAAAACCCAAAAAGGACCCAATAAAGGGGTCTAGCTTCTATGATCTCCACTTCACGTTGTGCTCCATCTTTGACAAGCTGTCGAAGTTCCAAAAACGGTCAAATATGACCAAGTGTTTCCTCAAAACTTGGTCAAGGGCCAACAATCCCTCTCTCTCCCATTCTTAAACTTTCTTGTAAAGGAAAGTAAGTATACCACCATTTTATTATTATAGTAGGGACCAATCACCTTGATGGGTTGGTAACTACTACTTAACACACACACAAGGAAATTCCCACAAGACAATATTAAAGTATTACAAATTATGCACAAGTAGTAGAATACATATCCCACCAATTTCTAGTAGTAAGAGTATACCTTGAATACCCAAATACATGGACCAAATAAATGAGACATCATAATTCTTCCTAATATGAATAACATTAAAATACACGTAGTTGGGCTAATAAGGATAACCACAAGACAGGGATGATTTTAGGGGCTAAATTTCGCTCATGGGCTAATTTTCCATGGTTTTCCCCCCAAAACGATTCGTTATTCTAAAAAAGATTCGCCCAAATTCTATAGGATAAAATTATTTTACCTTAAAAATCACCAAAATTTTATACAAACTATATAAAATCCTTAGAAATTTGAATATTTTTACAAAAATATAGCCAAACATTTTATAGTTGGCATATGAAGGATTAGTAATATTCACCAAGGTTTCTACATTTTAAAATAAATTTCCATCCTTAAAATCATCCTTGCCACTAGATTATTTTCCACAAAATGGGGGAAATGTAATCCAATTCATGAGATAGTAGGTTGGAGGAAATTAAAAAATTCTCGGGATCTCATGTAATGAAATATTAGTATTATTATTTTGATATACACAGTTTCATTGGATATCAGACGAAAGGTCTGACAGGCATGTCCGTCAAAGATATGGCACCTCCATTGGAGCTACTGTTCGATCATCATATATTCGATGAACATGGGAGTCTAATATATGATGAAAGGTTCGACAGTAATATCCATCAGAGGTATGACACCTCTATTGGATATTTTGTATGGACCTTGAATATTTGATGAACATAGGTGTCAGATATATGACGACGGGTCCAACAGTAATATCTGTGGAAGGTATGGCACCTCGTCAGATCTACTGTTTGAATGTCGAATATTCGATGTGCAGTTACGTCAAAATTACAACAAGTATATACCGAAAATAATGGTTGATGTTGACAGGGTTTTGGTCCTTAGGGTCGTTGGTATAACCGATGATAGTGTGTTGGATATCCAATGCCAATATATTTGTAGGATATCCGACCCTAATACCCCGATGAAACTAATAACCAAGTTTCATTGGAGTGTCGATGGAATTGTGTCGACCAACCGATTTACCTCCGTCAAATTTAATGCACAAGAAGTAGTGCCACAATTAGAGCCATTTTGTCATCGACATTTCAAATCCTTAAACCAGATTCATATTTAGGACTAGATGAAACATGTTTTTTGTAAAAAACAGTTTTAAATGTTTTAATATTTCGATACTAATTATATTTAATTATTTTTAATTAAAATGAAAAAAGTGCTTATTCTTGGAATTCATAATTCCACAATTTTTAGTAGATATGGAAATGGTGATAAAATTGAAGCTGGTCCTATGAGGAAAATGACACTAATATTATTGAGAATGAAGGGATAAATAGGTGTATCCATGACTCCTTTGTTGTCGTGGATGAGAATGCACCTATGGATGGTATGTATGAAGATCTTAATGATGTACCTCTTCTTGATGAGGCATAAAAAACCATGTACAAAGACTCAAAGACAAGTCTTATCTTTGCTATGTTGTTGTTGGTCAACTTGAAGGTTATGAATGATATTTCAAACACATGTATGACACACATCCTAAAGTATGCAAGATAATTCTTTATATAAATATAATTTTTTTGTCTATTTTTTATTGTAATATATAAGATGTAATATCCACTATTTAGTATTTATTTTTTAGGGTAGATTTTTAGGTGATATTCTCCTACCACCATTAATTGTTTTACCTCAAAAATAAAAAGAATTGTGTCGCCCTTATGAAATATATAAGAATGGAGTATCACAAAATTGATGCATGTCCTAATGATCATATTATATATTATGGAAAACATGCAATAAATTTTGAATTCCCTTAATGTGGAATTAGTGGATATCAAATTGATCAGGTAACAAATAAGGTTCTCATAATTCCACATTTCAAATTATTGTTCAAGTGGGAAAACATAGCACAATTTATGGGTTATCATTCACATAAGAGAAGTGAAGACATTCTTATGCAAATGCCTAGAGATGGTTTTGTATGTAAGAACATCAAGGAAAGATGCTCCATTTTTAAAGAAAAACCTTGTAATGTTATACTTTCAACGAAAATTGATGGTGTCAATCCATTTAGAGAGATCCATTTACTCAATTTGGACAGTTTTTATTATAAACAATAACCTTCCTCCTTGGATGTTAATAAAGAGGGAGCATGCAATGTTGGCATTGATCGTTCCAGATATTTATTTTTAGGAATGTTCACAACATACCATTTTTTATTTTTATTTTTATTACATATTTTGTATGTACAAGGAATTATTTATTTGTGTTTTGAAATAAATAGGTAAGTACCAATTTAGAGATTTGGATGTATTTCTTGAGCCTCTTATTGATGAACTTTTAAATTTATGGGCCAACATCACTATGTACGACATATCCAAACCAATAGGTCACTAAAAATTTCAATTCCATCGAATACTTACATGGACAAATCATGATGCATTGGGGATAAAACATCTTGTGTTATGTAAATTACAATGTAACTCTATATATCCTCTATTACTTCACATATTTTCTTGAATTTTTTGGCATTCTATTAACATTATTCTATATGTTACAAGTATTTGAACAAAGAGAAAATGCAAATGTCTAGTATGTGGTCCCAAAACAAAATATAAATGTTCAACAAGTTTAGGAAAGAAGTTTTATGACAAGTACAAACATTTCCTCCCTATGAACCAGAGGTATTGAACTATGATTTTTTTTTCTCTTCAATAGGTGAGAAAAGGCTAGGAAAAAACCACAAAGAATGATGCCTCAACCATATTTGTTACTTGTTCTATTTTTTTTATTTTTTTTTATATTTCGACGGGGTATGAAACGATACTATGTCAAATTAAATATGTTTCCCTATTATGAGCACCTACAAGTTGCTCATTTGTTTGAAATAGTTCATATTGGAAATAATGTCCCATAATGTTACATCAATTTTTTCCTCACTCCATGCATCTTGCTTAGATGGCCTTCCATTTCCCTCTATAGACTTAAAGTCCCCTTTTTGTTCACTCCATAGCTAAAATATACATTTTTGTAGACATATGTGCCCTATTAGTTATACAACAAGAGTATATGCAGGTTTCTCCACTATATCCCACATACATCGGGTTTGGTGCTCAAAAATTAAAAAATTATGTTAGGTTTCCATGCCATGTCATGAGATCTATGATCCTTGACCTTCCATATACTGGAATGATTTGACTCAACCCTTCAGTTCCATTTGGAGGCTATAAATTGATCCATATCCAAGACTAAGAGGAGATTCAAATTTGAGAGAAAAGATACTCTGGAGAAATTTCACTTCATATCGAGTCTGCGTCCCTTTCTCCTTGAAAGTATGAACTCCTTTTGTTCAACCCCCAAGCTCTTCCTATTTTGTGATGGAGAACCTCATTGCCTCCTACATATGAGCTTTTCTTTGTGGAGGATTGAAGTGGTGGAGGCCTAGCTGGAGTGACTTAGTTTCTCGGTTCTGATATGTTTTGTTACAGAAGTTTGTCACCTATGTACTTATGTTGATTACTTTAATAGAAACACTATTTTCACGTCCAATTAATATCTTACAAATATTTGAATTACTTTCCATGGACGTATTTTCCATGTATGTTAATGGATTATGCTAATTGATATGTTGACATTATATATTATCACCATATGCTTGCATATATTGGTTGTTGAGGACAAGTTGTAGGTATAAAGCTTTGGGTTGTGTGCTCAACGGTGGTCTTCTTCAAATGTCTGGATGAGGTAGGCTTCTAGCTTGTTCTTGTTAGCATTTAATTTATATAGCATATTTGAGATTAGAGTTGATTTTTGGGTGTCGTTTCATCTGTTGTGGATTTCCCCTATCCATAGAGATATTTTCCTCGTAACATAATTGGAAACTCCACTAGGGATATCTCCTTTTTGGGGGCATTGAGTGTTTTTATCCTTGATTTGCTCTCTTTTTCCGTGAGTTTCCTTGTCACATGTTGCTTGAAAACCTGTATTTTTCTTTGCATCTAAGTTTCTTGGCTTAACCCTTGCCCTAGCAATGTTTTTCTTGGTATTCACATTTTTCCCTTGACAGGCGCATATATATGTGAGTTGTCTATGTTTAGGGAGCATATATACATGTATGTTCCCTGAACGATTGCGTACATCATCTCTTAAGTCTCGTTGGATAAGTTTTGTGTTTTATAGCTAAGTTTTACTAGTTGTTGAGTGTTCTTGGATCCCTATTCTGACTGTTAAGGGCCTACAAAGTGAAAAGAAGCCTTTTTATTGTTGAATTTTTGGGAAATTTCCTTTCTTATCATTTTTCTCATTTGTTTTCTTTGCATACTAGTCTGGGTAGTTTATTCTTGGTATCCTTCTTGGCCTGTCTCTTTTTGCTTGCAGTAGGGCTTGCCTGTGAGGTTGTTATTCAGTCCTTTAATTTTCTTTTCATTATATCGAAAATAAAAAAATATTTTATTATTTGCATTATGGAATTTGCACTT
The DNA here is from genome assembly GCA_900067695.1 of Picea abies. Taxonomy (NCBI): domain Eukaryota; kingdom Viridiplantae; phylum Streptophyta; class Pinopsida; order Pinales; family Pinaceae; genus Picea; species Picea abies. The sequence continues at coordinate 15,669 of CBVK0100848862.1, read as the reverse complement.
TTGATTACTTTGCATTGATTTTGACACATCTGGAAAGATTGCACTTCGTTGAAATTGTAGATATTTCATTGTGAAAATTGAATTTAGAATCATACCATCTCTTTGAAATTCAAGACTAGTACTTAGTAGTGTTTTATATTTGATTATTTTTATATGTTGAGTCGTAATACCATCAGTTTCACAATCGCACATATTGAGTAAGCAAAATCCATTAAAATTAATACTGAATAATTTAAAATTGATTAGAAACAATTTTATTTTTCAGGGTACACAAACAAGTATAGGACCTAGGGCCTTGGAATAGGATTTTATGAGTAAACTTCTCCAAGGCTATAAAATTGAACGTATGTGTCTAACCAGGGAGTGGTGAAACCCATTGTATAATTTGTGTCCTCAAGAGGCTCCGCTCACACCAGAGTTAAGCACAAGGTCATGTGAATTTGGTTACAGAGATAGCCCTCTAATACCTTCCTACCGTCAAAGATATTTATGGGGTTTTATTCGTATTTGGGGGTCTTTCTAGTACCTTTACCTCCATGAGAGGTGATGCTTTCAATATTTCGGGCTTTGCTTCCCTTCCCATACGGTGGATAAAACTTTCTATTGCTCGCCTGATCATTGGTTATATCATGGTGACTTTAGTTGCTTGACATAGGTAGCCACATAGGTTGCTTGCAGGGGTTATTCTGCATGTACCCTTAGTAAGATAGGGATTGGACAACACACAACCTTTATGGAGGATTACCTCTCCAGGAGGTTCTAACCAACTACGTTGTTAAGCCTATGAGGGTCCTTATAAATGATTCTGAATACCTCCACTTTATTGTTTTGGATCCTCAGGCCACTCTTGGGTGAGTCATACCTAATTTGGTTCAGGAGGCCACTTTCAACCATTATATCTTGTTTGTGTGCATTTCCATTTTGCTTTGTTTTGGTGTGCTCTATGATTATTAGTTGGCCTTAGTATTTTGTATTATATCTTGAGTTTTGAGTCATCGTGGAGAGATACCAACCTCCTCACCGATCTCTTTGTATTTTTAAATTACCACCACGTCTTGATCCCTTACCGAAGTGGCCTCCCAAAATGTGTATAATTAATAAGCGTGGTACACATATCTCCATCTCCCAAGCTAGTGATTATCCTACCATGAGTACTAAGTTGGATACGATTGTCTCATGAATCCATTCAACTCCCATATCCTCGGTTATTAGTGGGATCCCCTCGACTCCCTTATCATCGATGATGTGGATGATAGAGGCTCCCTCATCTAGTGTTTCCCAACCCATGAGATCTACTCATCCCATGGGGACAAATCCTTTTTTATTTCCATATGGTATGCCCCATCATGATTCTAAGTCAATACCTTCAACCTCTAATCCTTTCTCTTTTGGTATGCCTGACATGACGTCGCACTTTTCATCCTCCATTTCAACAGCTATTATGAATCCTAGTTTTGGTTTTGGGGGCACGATGCCTCCTTATGTTCCTTTATCATTTGGTGGAGGTCATATTCCCCAAGCAGTTCCTACTATTGGAGGTTGGAATCTTCCTTCCTCTGGACCTAATTCTAGATTTGGTGCTCCGGGATGGAGTGCTCCAATAGGAGGTCAATTTAATTCCTATATTCCATCTGTCATTCCATATTCCTACACCAATTTTGATGAACACTTTTATTATGGTGATGCCCCCTACATTCTCTAGTGTTCCATCTAGAGAGATTCAATTTAAAGGTATGGGAAAACCCTTTCACAAAGTTCCTTTGTCTGGGGGTAACGTATATAATCCTTATCATGTCACTTCCATGGGTATGGGAAAGATACATCCACCCATATCTCTGATCATATCCAAGAGTGGCATAGATGGAAGAGGTTGATTAATGCCTACATTCCTCCATAGTTATTGTTGGAATGGTTCCTCAAGTCTTTGCTGCCTTATATTTCAAAGGATGTTTCTACATCTGGAGTGACCTCTGAGAAAGAATCCATATTCAAATCCCATCAGTTGGACCTCATATATGCTCAATCTGGGATGCTTTATGAAATTCTCCCTAATGCACTGCAACCAAGCTATGATCCTAGACAAAATCCCGGACCTCATTCCTATGGAATTGTAGGTTCTACAAGTGCCAAGACAACATATCTGGTGATGAACCAATTCAAAGATTTTTCTTTAAGCCATCCTATAGCAGGAAAAGCTTTGACTTCATCCTCCACTACCACCTAGTCGACAGATGTACATTCAGTGTAGTCTTCGTCAAACCCAAATGGTAACCAAGAACCAGGAGGGAATAAGAAGAAGGGACGACGTAATATTCGTAAGGGTGGGAAAAATAATAATAAAGCCAAGGATGACAATAATAATGATAAATCGAATAATAATGTTGGTGAAAGAAAAAAAGAGAATAGGAAAGTGATATTTTCATGTAAAATTTGTAAAGATGATCACCTTACTCACCTATGCCCCAAAATTGAGGAAGCCTCAAGACTCATCATCCATCAACAATCTATTGTGCTAACCAACCTATTTTTGCATAATCAGAATATGACCTCGAGGAACTATAACACTGAAAATGCGTCGAGTGGGATTTAAAACCTGTTGACACATGAAGGTCGCCATCTATGCATCAATATGGTCAAGTCTCATATTTATGTAGCCACTCGATCCCAAAATTACAGTTCTTCATAGGTTGTTTTAGGTCTAGATCCTCCTCCTCCCCTGGAAGCACTCTTGCAGATCGAAAAGCCAGAACCTCTTCCTCATATTCTGAAAGGATTACTTAAGTGATATTCCCACGATCCTAATTCCAGAGCCGCCCAAAATTATTCGATCGTCAAATATTTGGGCCAAACCCCATGCATGATGTCAACTTTGGAGGTTCTCTAGATGTGCCCCTCATAGAGGAACGAATTACTATCTGTGTTAGGATTTCTAGACTCGTGTGGTTCAAATGTTATCAAGTTCAATGTTACATACGTAAAGTCTCTCTTAACTTACCACGTGGCCTTTAAAATCCATGTGGAGTACATGAATATTACCATCAAGCGTATTGTAATTGATGAAGGTGTTTCGACATCCGTGATGTATCTATATTGTTGGAAAGTCATTGGCTTTCCACACCTGTCTCAATCCATTACCATGTTAATTGTGTTTGATTGGAATTATTTCAAACCCCATGGTATCCAGTTGGGCAGCAAGAATGTGGAGATCAAGGTCAAGGTGGTTGATGCACCCCCCAACTACAACCTTTTATTAGAGTGTAATTGGTCTTATGCCATGACATTTATTGTGTCATCACTTTTCCACATGTTATGCTTTCCTCATGAAGGGAAGATCGTGACGATCGACCAATTGTCCTTTGTGCATCCTATCCCTACCGCATCGTCAGGGACTACGGTCCCTATTATTGAAAATTCTCAGTGGGTAATTGAGAATGTTGGTGTTAGGATGTATTCCTCCTTGATGGATACTTTTTATTTCACGACACTAGTTCCACGTATTAATTCCATTTCCAGTGAGTATTCTTCATCGATGAGGTACGTTCCCTTTCGTACTTCGTATTTCAATGACACTTGGACCCTACCTTCCCCAACTATGTCATATGAAGGCAAGTTGCACATTGGGATGGAAATTCCATTGTCAACAACAAAAGTTGTGTATCAGGCTATTCTAAGTGCTATTCTTGACCTGGATCATTCCTCCTTGTAGACAAACAAGGCAGATTCCATTTTAGACTCCATATGGACCGCTCAATCATCTTTCTCACATGATTTCCTCAATGATACTTTAAATTCAAATGAAGCCATATTAGAGGCCATGTTTGGTCCTAATAGGCCTCGGGATGATATGCATCATCAATCATATTTTCTCCCAGATCTTGTTAGGATTAAACAAGATGACTTTAGATCTACCTTGAGTGAGATGGTTGGTCACGCTATGGTTCTATTAGATATGCATGGTATTTATGTTGAGGGAAACATGGTGAATATTTCTCCTACTGTCGCGATCGACATCTCTCGTACCCCTGGTAAAATCAAGAATGTATATATTGGTGCAGATTGTTCGCCTAAATAAATTCATATCTACACTGATATCTTCAAATAATTCTGAGATGTTTTTTCTTGGTCATATGAAGAGATTCCATGGATCAACCCCATTATTGTCGAGCATGAAATTAAAAATTATCCAAATGCTAAACCTGTTCGACAACATATTATATATGTTAATCCTAGGAAGGCCCTCGTTATTAAGGAAGAAGTAGAGAAGATACTCAATGATGGATTCATCTACCCGATTCCATTGATTGAATGGGTGTCCAACCCCATTCCCATAGATAAGAAGCAAGGAACCATAGACATATGCATGGATTTTAGGGACCTAAACAAAGCCCATCCTAAAGAAAAATTACCCACTCCTTTCATTGAACAGATTCTTGACAAGTGTGCGGGAATCGAAGTATTTTCCTTCATGGATGGATTTTTAGGTTATAATGAAATTCAGATCAAACCCAAGGATAAAAAAAAGACAACATTTATTTGTCCTTGGGGTACCTTTTCATACCAGAAAATTCCTTTCGGTCTTAAAAACATCGGAGCAACCTTCCAATGTGACATGACCTTTGCACTTCACAATCTTAAACATATCATCAAAGCTTACCTAGATGATCTCGCTTCTCACTCTTGCAAGAGGGTAGATCACTCAAATCACCTTTGATTAGTATTTGAGAGATGTTTTTACTATCGCATTCGGTTTAACCTCACAAGTGCATCTTCTACGTTAGGTCTGATTGTATTTTAGGATTCATAGTGTCTGAGCATGGGATCATGGTGGATCCTATGAAGGTTGAGGCAATACTTTGATTTCCTCCTGCGCGTAACATTAGACAAATTCAAGGTTTACAGGGGAAGGCTAACTTCTTGCATCATTTCATAGTGAACTATACCAGTATAACTAAAAGTTTCATGTGTCTTTTGAAAGACACTCCATTCATATGGGATGAGTGAGCCCAAGAATCCTTCAATGCTCTTAAGAAATCCTTGGTATCGGTGCCTCTGTTGAAGCCCCTAGATTAAAATAGAGATTTTTTTATTTATATCGCCACGTCTGAAGGGATGGATGGTACGGTACTGGTTCATGAGGATGATAAGCTCCATCAACATGATGTCTATTACCTTCGTTTAAATCTAGTTGGTTCTGAACTCAAATAATCTCATGTAGAGAAGCTATCCTTGGCCACTGTGCATGTGGTTCAAAGATTATGACATTGTATCTTACTCTGAAAACTACCATGGTTTCAGATATCAATCCATTTCAATACGTCCTTACCAGGTGCATCATAAGGGGGAAACACAATTAGTGTATTTTTATTTTTCAAGAATTTGATCTCAATTTTGCTTTGGCGAAATCCAAGAAATCGCTAGTGTTTTCTGAATTGATGTCGGACTTCCCTAGGCTATATGAGGACATTTTTCATGATTATGTGTTCATGTATGAACATATTTTCCTTATCTCATCTTCGGACCCATGTTATGGAGACATTTTGATCTACCTTCAAACCTTGAAGCTGCCTCAGCATCTGTTAAGAGACGATCAACGACATATACGTAATCATGCTAAGAACTACCTTATTATCGACGACACTTTATATCGTCGAGATGTGGATAATATTTTATTTCATTTCTTGAATCATGAGGAAGATGTAGTTATTTTTAATTACTATCACAGTGGAGCATGTGGTGGTCATTTATCTGGGCTTGCGACAACCCAAAATATATTGCGAGCCGATTGTTTTTGGCCATCAATTTTTAAAGATTATGTTGAAGTGGCCAAGAAGTGTCACCCTTGCCAGGTGTTCTCTAGGAAAATGTGCTTGCACCCAACCCCTCTTCACTTAGTCATCACTGTCAGCCCATTCACTAAGTTAGGGGTGGATTTCATGGACTACAACCTAGCTTCGGCTAGGGGGGCACACCATCATATTATTGTGGTCGTGGGTTATTTTAATAAATGGGAAGAGGCCATGCCTACCCTTAAATACGATGGTAATACTTCAATATTTTTTGTGTTCAATCAGATTATAGCCTGGTTTGAAATCCCAAAAGATATTTTCACCGATCATGGCAATCACTTCCATAATGAGATGATTTTATATTTAGCATACAAAATGGGGTTTACACACGGTCATTACTCCCCTTATTATCCCTAGGAAAATGGATAGATAGAGGTTGTGAATAAATATTTCAAGACCATTTTGTAGAAGGCGGTCAACCAGTGTAAATATGACTGGCACGTGATGCTTTACCCTGCAATTTGGGAATATTGAACTACGGTAAAGACTTCCACTAGTTTCTCCCCTTTTCAGTTAGTACATAGTGTGGAGTTGATTCTTCCTTTTCAAATGTGAAATCCCTTCTCTTAAACTTGTAATTGAGCTCCTACCTTACACATCCAATATCAAAAAAATCCTCATGCACCTAGAGCACCTTGATGAGAAGCATCAAGATGCCTCTATGGATATTGAAGAAAATAAATGACGTGTTAAGGTTCAGTATGATAAGTTTTTATGCCCCCAACAGTATGATGAGGGTGACTTGGTTCTCTTTTATGACCAAGCCAAAGAACCATTGGGGGCAGGTAAGTTCAACCCCATGTGGTATGGTCCTTATATCGTGTGACATGTCTTAGATAAAGGAGCCTACGAATTAGATGATTATGAGGGGAATATGTTGGATGATCCTAGAAATGGTATCTACCCTAAAATTTATTATTCTTGAGCCCACAAACTCAAGCACGACCTTTGTATAGTAGTGTATCTTAGTGTATATACTTCTTTATCTTTTATTTGCATCATCGGCTTGCTTATTGAGTTTTCCCTTGGTTGGCATATGAAAACAAAATCTTCGGCTTACTTCGAATTCCCACATAGTGTTAGTCATCATACATGGAACATGGCTTCCATTGCTTAGGTTATCTATTCACCTGAGGGACAATTGGTGTCTTTAGGTGGCATTTTTCTAGAGCCATCAACGAATAATGTGGTTGCGTATAGCGCCATTATAGAGATCTTAAGTGACGTCATTTCACCTCGTGTACGATATTTATAATTTCTCGTGGACTCCCAGATAGTCATATGTTAGTTGAATGGAATTTACTGTGTGAGAGATCCTACTCTACTCTGACGATCCCTATGGGTACACCTTTTGGAAAAATATTTTGATTTTCTTACTTACAATCACATCCCTAGAAGTTCTAATCAAGTATCTGATGTTTATGCTAATTACATTTTAGATTGGAATTTATCACATAACTAAGTAAAAAAAAAAATTCATACATTTATACATTGTAACATATGTAAGTAAATCTGGAGATCTAAAAGTTTTTTAAATTTCATCGTTTCAAAAATATGGTGTCATAGTACAAAATGGGGCTCACACCCTCAAAATACATATATGACCAGTACATAGAATAACCATGGAATCTATGACTGTGGTGTTGGATGCGTATCATGATAGCACATTATGGTATTTACAAGATGTTGAAAGAGGTACACCCACCACCTACTGTTTCATTGCCTCTAGAAGATCCTCCACTTGAACCATAGGAATCTTGTGCATCAATCAAGACAGGTTCCCCTACACATTCTGTAACACTCTCTCTGCATCCCTACCTACTAGTTCATCTCCTCGGACCCTTTGATGATGTCATGGGAATCCCTCTAGTCGTCATGGACCTATATCTTCGTAACCAAGAAATTGTTAATACTTGATACCATACAAAATTATTTGTGTTTTATTTTTCCTTTATAAAAATTGAAAAATTAAAAAAATGAAATATATATAAAAACCATTTCTTACCAATGTCCCCATAGGTGGATCCTAGTGAAAATGGCATGTTAGGGTCCCCTCTGTAGTTTATCCCTCCATAAGGATAGTCATAAATGGCTCGAGCCACCAGAAAATAACTCATCATTGTAGGGGGTTGGCCCCCTTCCATCTACTAGTCGCCTCATAATTTCAGTCCACCGTGACATGGCTACATCGCATAGTCCATTTGGAGTAATATCTACTCTAGGGCTCAAACCTGGAACCATCTCAATGAAAAAAATACAAAGTATGGATGAAAATTTGAAATTCCTCATTCGCCCTTATTTTCAATCCATCAACTGGCTCTTCATGTTGACCAGTAGCAAGGTACACCAATCATAAACAATGGGTCTCAAACACTCCATTGCATAGAACATGATTGACCTTGATTCCTGGTGCAAAAATGTCGACCTTGATATTCATGTAAGTACAACTACAATGATCTTTAAACTTAGGTTTTTGGTCTCCCTGATAGGGAGTTGGCTCCCTACTTTATCTATGCCTACAACAAAGTGGGTGGAAATGTACTCCCCATAATCATAACAACCCCAGCCCTTCGGGCATTTAGATTCACCACCTCACACTGACAAGACAATCCTATGATAAAGTATATGTCGTCTAATTCAATGCTCAATGGTTTCCCATCGAGATTGAAGGACTCTATCTCTAGATCCAAATATTTTACTAGTAACTAGAGTAATATCAGTTGAGCCCTCATTCCTTTAAGAGCCCAAAATTTATAAAGGACACATCGTGTCAAATATTGTTGGGCCTTTGCATCTCTTTATACTGCTACATCTACCTCCTCATGCTCCATTTCCCTCCATTCAATAACCATCCTGCAAAGTAAGAGTCATTTTTGAGTTAATATATTTAAAAAAATTGTTTGCGGACTTGTATGTGGGCTATCCTTATGGAAGTTGTGTATAGGGCCTCATATACGTGTGCATGATTCAATTTTCCCCCGTACATGTGGTCGTATATGTGATGCGATGGTTTTTTTCACCTACGTACGCCCTAGTTTCTATCTAACGACCCTTAATACTAAAAAAATGGCCACTAAAATTGAAATTTAAACCATTAAAATTGAAGAGGATGGGATGTGCACTTATTTGGTCCAGACGGTTTCCGATTCCATTGACTATAGATCTCGCAATCATCACTTGAAGATCGTGGGGAAAATGGCCTAAAATGTACTATGTGTGTGAAAAAACTCAAATGGTATGGTAAAAGGTATTATTTTTACTATAAGTAGAAATTTGTACCCACTTTCTATAGTTCTTTCCTATTTTTAACCTTATGGAATAATTGTGCAGTGTAAAGACTTGGTTTTTAGTGGTTTTTTCCAGGGTATTTTACAGATTTCTAGTGTCATATCGCTCGTTCATGCCTTTGGCATGTATATTATTTCACCAACATATAGGATAGGTTTTCACTCCGCTTTGCATTCTTGCATCGTTCTATGACCATGATGCATACACCCTAGGTACGAACCCATTTCTTAGAAACATACAACCTTCTCATTGCTACTAAAAGTGTCATTATTAAGTGGTAAAGACTTACTAAACATGGGTACCCTAGTTAGATACTTTTTGTCATTTGGTACCCATGAAAAAGTTATTCCATAGGATGAGGAGTTCCTTATAGTCCCAATATGACTTTGCATTTGAACCCCATTTTCTTACTCACAAGCATTCTGACTATTACCTATGGGACTCCCCGAGTCTTGGTTAATCTCTTTTCGAACTCCTGAAAAAATGAAAATATCTGAGTGAACTTGTCTCTTTCACACCTATTAAATGTTTTTGAAAGGATGTCTATTTGGTATAAGTTTAACCCTTTTCCAAACTAAGTAGACTACTTACAAAAAAGGAATACTCTAGTCATATTGGTTAGAAGATTTTTCCTGGGTATTATTTTATACTTTTTCAGGCCTAAGAGACTAAATCTATGAAAAAGGACATCTTTGAGTTAAGTTGTAATTACATCCCATAATCCTACTTGCATTGTTGAGCCTATTGTTGGCTCCCTCTTTCTCGCTATAAGCCTCTTGCCTCAACAATTCTCATCCCTAGCCAAGCAATTCCTTTTATATATCCTTTGCAGCTTGAAACCCTATACCCATAGAGGAAACATCCCCCTGAGTGTCCATGCCCTACATGCACTTCCTTGCATTGAGCATAGGTATGTTCCACTGCTTGGAACTAATTTCTTAATCACAACACTTGTTTCCTTTCTTGTATAATAACATTTATTTTCTTATGAAAAAACAAAAAAAGATGAGCGGGAAAATAACATTATCTCTTATCGGAATTAGTCATGTCACCTTTGAAAAGAGCACAAAAACTTGATTCCATTTCATCCAAGGTTTGGGTATAGCATGATCTAAGGAAGATGAGCTTGTTACTTATAGTTTAATCCTCCGACTGGTTATTCTTCCGATCCCTATGGAGAGTTTGTTGATGCCTCTTGCGTCGCAAACTATTATCAATGATCATTATCAAGTCTATGTTTCCTGAGTTATCCATATGTATCATGCTCTTGTCAAAGGAAGTTTAAAACCTGTGTCATCCATTCCTCAGAACTCTTGACTTTGCATGCCATCCATACCCTCAGTATATCTCAGAATCACATGAAGCTTTTGTCCTACCTTGCACCCTAGGCCCACTTTCATCATTGGTAGGTAAACTTGAACCCAACAAATGACATCTCCTCATTGGTCATTGAGTGGGGGGTTTCCCTTGTGTTTGACGACAAGAAATCTATTCAGACATTGTGATTCATGTAGTGTCTTGGATTCCATTATCCCTATTGATGGTTTCCTCGCCTTTGTCAGAATTTTTCCTTATTTATTGTTATTCAGAGTGTCTCTTTCATGTACTACTTTCATCTGGTGCATGCAAGAGATGCACATGGTTGTTGGTTCATGAACATCTGATTCATCTGAGCTCCTCATAATAATCAAGCTATTTCTTTGTACCTCATGATATATGATGAGAGATGCCTTAATTCTCTCCTTTCAGTGGGTGTCCTTCCATCTACTTCAACTCATTCATTTTGGAAATGAGACCTAGAGTATTATGAGTACCTAGAGGCTTACAGTCATCAGTGGCAGTTTCTCCTACCATAGACAGTTGGGAATACATTAATATCTCCTGATCGATGGATTTGTAAGTGTTCGACCTCAACACCCTTATTCACACTTGTTGAATGTACTCAATGCCTTGATACCTAATTTCATTATTGGTGGGTTGTATCATGTTTTTTAATGGTATACCTTAATGAACAGTAATCAAACAAAGTCTCATTGTGTTCAAACTCAAATCCTCTATTCACATGATGTAGACTTGCACCTTTGGTGGATAGTGTAGAACACCTCCAACTTATAGTAGAAACATCCCATATCTTTTGCTTCCTTTTGATTGGACCAATACCTATATGACTTCAGTGATTAGGGAAGATCATATTGTACTTCATTGTATATAGATATCTTCAGTTGATTTTGATACCAGACTCCATTGTGTCTTTTTTGTGACTATGACAACCTATGGCATATATCCACTTTTTATTTCCTATTCATGGCCATGAACATCTATTTGATAAATTTCCACATGGATTTGCAGTGTAATTCAGATTGGCATCCATGTGTACAAATTCATTATGGATTGTAATATTCTCATGAGAAACTAGTACTTCCAACTGAGTCTTGATTACTCCACTTCTGGGAACTATAATGTATTTTTTCCATCACATATAGTCCTCTTACCTCACACATTAGGAAGAATCTATTACAACAATTTTTTCCTCACTCCATGCATCTTTCTTAGATGACCTTCCATTTCCCTCTGTAGACTTGAAGTCCCATTTTTGTTCCCTCTAGAGATAAAATACACATTTTTGTAGACATGCATTCCCTATCAATTATACAACAAGAGTATATGTAGATTTCTCCACTACATCCTACGTACATTAATTTTGGTGCTAAAAAATTAAAAATTATGTCGGGTTTCCATGCCATGTCACGATATCTATGATCCTTGAACTTCCATATAATGGAAACATTCCAACTCGGTCCTTTAGTTCCATTTGTAGGCTATAAATTGAGCCATATCCAAACCTAAGAGGAGATTCAACTTTGAGAGAAAATATACTCTGGAGAAATTTCACTCATATTGAGTTTGCATCCCTTTGTCCTTGAAAGTCTGAACTCCTTGTGTTCAACCCCCAAGATATTCCTATTTTTTTATGGAGAACCTCATTAAATCTGACATGTGAGCTTTCCTTTATAGAGGATTGAAGTGGTGGAGGCCCAACTAGAGGGAATTAGTTTCACGGTTCCAATATTTGTCGTTACAGAAGTTTGTCATTGATGTACTTTTGTTGATTAATTTAATAGAAATACTATTTTCTCATTCAATTGATATCTTGTAAATATTTGAATTACTTTCCATGGGTGTATTTTCCATGTATGTTAATGTAGTATTCTAATTGATATGTTGACATTATATATTATCACCATATGATTATGTATCTTGGTTGTTGAGGACAAGTGCAGGTTTAAAGATTTGGGTTGCATGCTCAACGGTGGTGTTCTTCGAACATTCAGACGAGGTAGAATTATAGCCTTGTCTTGTTAGCATTCAATTTATATAGCATATTTTATATTAGAGTTGATTTGTGGGTGTTGTTCCATCTGTTGTTGTTTTCCCCTAAACATAGATATATTTTTATCATAACACATAATGCTTATTGAAAAAATTTAGATGGGAGGAATAAAAAAGAAAAAAATTGCTAAAGTTATTAGTGACATTGAGGAATCCAAGTTCATGCAACATTCAACTCTTATAGTGATGAACACCCAACCAATATTCCATGGTTATTAAGAGTAAAAAAACAATGTTGTAAAAGAGGTTATAGAGACGACTAAATTTCCCACTACTTTTGCTTTAGACAAAAATAATATTTTAACAAAAAAAGATGATTTTTCGTGGGGAAAAAACTCACGATTGGCATACATTTATTAAGGTTTCAAATTTTCTAATATTTCCATCTTATGATATATGCATTATTTGTTAGTAATAGATGTTTTTTTCTAATCAAAATTAAACAATAATGCGTTCTTCCTTATTATAGTATGTTCTACCTCTAGCTCTCCCAAACAACTTTGACAATAACATAAAGCAAGTTATATCTTATCTCAACAAATAAATGAGGTAAGTAAAAGTCATATTCAAAATGTTACTTGTAAAAAATTTTGACATTTGATTTACTTGCATTGTATAATTTTATGTTGACACATGTGATGCTTTGCACTTTTAGGTGGTTGTCATCGAAAGAAATCCATAAATAAGATATCAAGTATTGGAATAGAGAAATTTCCCATCTAATATTTGAAATGCAAAAGTATCTACCTCCAAAAAAATTCAATGCACAAGAACATTGCCAAATACACCTAGTTGAGGAAATTGAAATATGTGAACTTGTGAACACATGGTCAATGTGGTTGGTGGGGAGGCACTTGAAGGCATTGAAGGATTGTTTTAGATAAATATCACGTCCAAAGGGTTCAATGTTTGAAGGTTATATGGTATATCAATACATGGTGTATTTTAGTGAGTATTTACCCCAAGTAGTGGGTGATATTAATGTGCCTCTGCTTTCGAATGTCAATTCCATGAAAAAAATTGAAGGGGAGGTATTTTTGGGGAAAGGTAGATGGATAAAAGTGAAAGGTATTATATTTTATAATAATTACTATCTTCCTACATATATTTTTAAGCTTGATTGGTACCTAAATATATTTTTCTTAGAGTGGGATGCAATGCATTTATACAATGAAAATAATATTGACTAGAAGAACACCTGGATGGGGTGACAAATGGCAAGAGAGGGGGGACAGGTGGTAGGAGAAGATGGTGGGGAGAGTTAATACCCTAATCCACCACCCCCGATGCTATTAAATCCCCATGGAATACACCATAGGGGATATTAACTCAGTGCGCATGCGGAGGCCCATGGAGGAGCACTCCAACTAGGCCACTGGTACTAGATGCTTGAACCAATCCCATCAACCTTCAATGGTGATGGGAGGGACTTCAATGGCACTCAACGACATTAAAATTGACCAAGGCATCTGTTCTCACCCGATGTTTGATAGCTACCACCTCTGTGATGTGCTTCTTGGCCCTCCTGACCTCTTCGCTTACCTCCAGTGCGACCTCTGTATTTCCTCAAACCAACATCACCCTCATTCCTTGGTTCTCACCATTCTCTAAGATAGAGGCAAGCCAAGGAATTCCACCAAGAACAAAAAATCCTTCACTCAAGATAATTGGCTCATAGCTTCTCAGAGAGCCTTGATAGCTCATTTCAGCCAACCCCATAGACCCTTTAGTAAATCTCAATCCAACCTGCACATTCCAAAAGAGGAAAACCCACCCACCTTGCCCCAAACTCAAGCTCATCCTCCCTTACACATTCCCAAATTAGAAACCATGTCCCCGAATGAGCTTTATCCTCAGCCATCCCAGCTTGCTTTAGCTTTCCCCAACACAGCCAAAGAGGAATCTCTTCCGTCACCTCAGCATTCGGGCACAAAGGTGGAAGAGGTTGAGCCACCTCCTCATCCTAGCTAGAGCCCGGTACAATTGCAAGGGTCCCCCGTGACTCTCAATACCTCCACCTCCCGTGACTTTCAGGCACGTTGGTGGGAAGGGGGTTGCATTGTGGAAGAGGAAATCCCCCCAAGTTGGCAACTAACAAGAGATGGGAAAGACACAGGCAAGGTTGGTGCTGAAGAAGGAAATGACAGGTGTTGGTGCAATTTTTTGCATAATATATTACCAAACATAAATTATCAACCGAGATTCGTAATCAAAAGAGTTGATGCACTATATGTGTCAATAACAGATAGGTTCCTATGTCTGATGAGTATAGTTCAATCAAGAAAAATATATAAAAACCAATACTCTATTTTCACACTTCAAAGATAACACTCTTCACACAATTCATAAATTAGAAAGCAAAACTTGCAATCATGCACTCAAAAGATTTTGCTCAGATAATGCCTTGTCCATTTACAAGCTCATGAAGTGGAAATATGGACTTTGAATTAGTTATCTGTAGCTGCTACTCTTAACAAAAAATAACAAGAAAATCTGGGCACACTTAAACAATACCACTCCAAACTTAGAAGAGAAAGCTGATAACAAAACTTCTCAAGCAAACAGTGAATCGAAGGGTTCTTTCTTAGGTAACAAATCTGTTCATTAGAGGCTCATGAAATGAAAAGATGAACTTAAGATCTATCTCCTGGAGAAACTAAACTAACAAGTGGGATGCTCCATTAAAGCTCATGTATGGTGAAATATGAAGATCCAACTTTTCCTCCATTACCTCACTTTGCAACAAATTCGAATAGTGAAATCAAACAAAATATCATGAAATCAAAATAACAAATACATGAAACGAAAATCTACACTAACAATTTACAATAAGCTTACCAAGATGGATCGGTGGCCCTTGACGATGCCAACATGGAAGATTTTAGATCACCAAATGTTAACTTCTAAGAGAGACAAAATCACTGAATTCAATCTTGCATTAATCTCCAACAAGTAGGTTTACAAAAAGAGTCTTTTCATGAATCCATTCTAGATCATAACAATTCTCCTTTAAGAAACATTCTTACATCATGATAATTCCTCCCTACTCATACATATGAGTTCTTATTTATACATAAAATCCATGGAGGAATGGATGAAGTGAGATCGGAAGAGCGGTTCAGCAGGAATGCCGAGACCGATCTCG
>CBVK0100848861.1:0-24222 GCA_900067695.1 Picea abies | reverse complement strand
ACCTTGGATAGGCTGTTTTTATGGGAAATGTGAATAAAATGAAGGAAAAACGGGCAAATAAAGAGGCAAAAGTATGGTTTATGGAAGCACAAAAATGGACTCAACAGGCATATCGCCCATATTCAACGTTTTAGACCTGTATCCTTACTGGAAAGATGACGCAAAGGGATCAAAAGATCAAGATAAGATTCAGTGGGAGAAACAAATGCCTATAGAAGAAAAACCACAAATGGAGAAGATCATTGATCAGAGAATTAGCAAGAAGACCAGGAGGAAGACCTATCTTGAATATCTGGTTAAGTGGAAGGGACACCCGATAGAGGATGCCAATTAGGAAAATGAAGCTGATATCTAGAAGCATGGAAAGTCAGTGTAGGATCTCATGGATAGGAGTCCATGATTTTTTGTCCAAGGGGAGTATGATGCAGGAGCATCGTCAGCAAGCACGCATGGCAGGATAGCTCGGCGCCTACGAATCATTTCAGAATCTCAAATGCTTGGAGTTACTACGAATCTTTTGGAGATGATTGGAAAAACAAAAGAAGATCAAACGCTTGGGAGCAGATGATCACAAGTGATCTGGGATTTTCACCCCGAATCTTGAATGTAACTAAACTTAGGTAGCAGTTAGAGTTTTTTTCGTTTTTCGAGTAGACGAGTAGTCAGGGGGGAAGCCTAAGGACCCTCTAATATAAATAGAGGTTTTGTACGCCCAAATGAGGTTGTTGCGAGTTAGTAGGAATTTTATGAGTTTTGAGTTAAGTTTTTTATATTAGTTGTAGCCATTTACTTTTGGAATGAATATGACAGAGGAAATTTGACTCAAATGCATAGCACTGTTACTGTTTGTAATTCTCTATCATTGTGTTTTCATAAATGAATGAATTTCATTATGAATGTATGAAACTGTGAATGTTAGTATAAGTTTCAATTGGCTCTCTTTTGTTGAGTGAGTGCAAGGTGTGCACACAGAATGCAAGGAGTGTGTGAAGGGATATGTTTCGATTCAGAAGCTCATAAGAGATAGCATGAAACTTTCCTTTTGCAAGGTGTGCACAGTCACCCGCACGAACCAAGTCTTTCATAAGAATATGCTGCAAGGAGTTCATAGATTTGGAATTCGGCTAAGTGTCGAAGGGACTCCATAAGAGTCAAATCCATGAAACGTGAAATCCTGACTTGATCACAGTCATTGATCAAAGGAAGGAGATGGACCATCGATCTAATACTATCGTTATTTCAGGTATTGGGAGAACAAAGGTAAGGAGACTCCCAAAGTCGCGAAACGTGAAACCCCAACTTAATCACAGTCGTTGATCCAAGGAAAGACTTGGACCGTCGATCTAGTGCTATCAAGAAATCAGGGATCAAGAGAATGGAAGTAAGGGAACTCCCAAAGCCGCAAAACACAAAATCGCGACTTGATCGTAGTCGTCGATCAAAGAGAGTCATGAGCCGTCAATTTGATGCTCGCAAATATCGAGAAATCAAGAGTTGGGAGAACGGAGGTGAACCAACCCCCAAAGTCGCAAAACATGAAATCGTGAAACGATCACAACCGTCGATCGACGAAAGCGCAGGATCCTCAGATTTGGTCTTAGGGAGGATTCAAAAATCGAGAGATCGGGACTCAAGAGAATTGGATGACCTAGAAATAGAACACCTGAGGTTACGAAGCATGAAGCGCCTTTTGTTAGGCGTGCGATCACAGCCTTTGGTCACATGAGAGAAACTTGCGACTAGTGCTTGTTCACATGACAGAGTTTCGTGAGAAGGACTTGTGGATAATTATTGAATATCCTAGTAGAGAATTGAAGAGTTGTTCCAACTCGAACATTGAGAAGATCCAGATACTGGGAGGTCAATAGACCCTGCTGAGGTAGGGGCACTGCATCACAATGCTTGAAGGCCCAACCCCTCCCTCAACATCACTTGAAGGTAACTTTTGGTTGGATAATGCTATAAATCTATTATGCTGCGCCAAGATATGGGTCAAGGTGGATATCGATGTATGGTTCTATATGATGCTTTCCGCTATGGGAGGATGTTAGGAAGGGAATTTAGGCCTCCTCTTAGGAGGAAAAGGACCTCACAATGAGTCATGTTTAGCATTTTCTCTATCCCACATGAACCCACAACTCACTCTATCGAATCCACCAATGTCAAAGTAGTTGACATGGTGATGTAAAATAAACTATGTCCATAATTTTCTAAGGAAATACAAATACATCTACCTATTATTGCAAGGAGGTTTGTAAAATACCATAAACCACCTATCTATCCAATTGTCTAAAAATGATTAGAAGGTGCACCAATCCATACAAATACAACATTATTTGTAGATGGTGTCTCTAATCTGATTCTCAAGTCAATAAACAATGTCATCGGGTCTTGTTTTGAAATGTTGAGGTCTCTACCTTTGTTTTTATCTAGACCTATTCTATAAGATGTAAACATAGTGGTCATTGAATCATAAATGTGAGTTAATTTCTTTAATAAGAGATTAAAGAAAATTATTATATGGATAGTGCAAGAATTTGATATTGTAAAGAAAAATTTCATTCAAAGTGGCATGCAAGTGAACAAGAATAGGATGGGCTTCGACTCCTGATATAGCTATGGCGCACACTTTTGCTATCATTTCTGGGACTTCCAATTTTATCCATGGAGCGTGAAGTTGATCCATGCCTTAGAGAGTTGTTGCGGCTTTTGCTGTATTTGGGGTTTCGGCTCGGGCTTCAGTTTCAACTCCTTGAGTGGATACGACTACGGCTATAAGCACAGTTGGGGCTATCAGAAATGGTTATCTTCTGTGCATACTTATACTGACAAACCCTTATAAAATCGTTGTGAGAAAATGCGTTCTTAAACTCAAAGTGGTCGAGATATCTCGTAGCATATTTCATGTCATCGTAATTCGTGTAGTCTGCAATTCCATTCGTACCATTGTTGTCACAAAAGACTTGAGAAGAATTTATCAACAACAAGGATCAGATCTTGGTTAGCTTACCCAAAAAACGTAAATTTTCCCTATGTTTCTAATTTACCAAGATCGCATAGAGCACACAGCAAAGAGCATACGCAGCCAGGGAAACCCTTTAAACTTTGTTTCTGATTTTCTGAGATCGAATAGAGTGCAAGAAAAAAAGAATACACATATTGAAAAGAGTAGCAATTTGAACATAAAAAATAGAAAATTGAAATAAAACTGAAATCTTATCTCTATAAAAATTTTAAAGGGTGTATTCAAGATTTATGCCTCTCAATTTAACTGAAATGACCATATCTTCAGAAAACGGAAACATTTTCGAGTGAAATGAAAATGTGTTCCTAAATGAAATAATCACTTTGGATGCAATGGAACAGTCCTCGCATCCAAGGAATGTACGAAAATAGCAGAATCTAGATATTTGGCAACACGGCTTCAAGATCTCGATCTACAACGAAAAAGGGTCTTCAAATGCGCTTCGATACCATGATCGACAACACAAGTATTCCAATAGAGGACGAACACCTTCAGTAACCACTCACACAACCATATCAACATTTAGGACTACCATCTTTTGGGCACCCCTAACCCCACAGGTGTGAAAAGAAATATAGATCATGGGGAAACCCTTCCCCTGTCTTTCACTACTCCAAGTTCCTCATCAATGGTGAATATATTCCCATTTTGGATGTCTTTTTTGGCTTGACCTATAGCTTAGAAATATTTTAGGGGGGAATATCACTTATAGCTGAGAAATATTTTAGGAGAGATGAAAGAGTCTAGGGAGCGAGATCTGAAGGAAATGACACCTCAGGAAAGTTAATGAAATGGGTGGGAACTGAGGACATGGGGAAGGAGGGGTTGCAGGTGTTTGACAACACAAGTAATCCAATAGAGGGCGAACACCTTCAGTAACCACTCACACAATCAGATCAAAAAACAACACACCAATATTTTTACGTGGTAAAACCCGTGTGGGGAAACATCCACAACCACAACCAATGTGGAATATGTAGTCATTAAGATCAAGGGAATATGATTCATCGGATCACTCTATGTTGGAACAGGGGCAGAGCTTGGGTTCAACGCTACAACAGCACACCAACAAAACCCTAACTATCGGCCCTTTCGGCAACACCTGCGAAGTAGATGAAGTCTCACCCGAGGTAGAGGTTGTAGTGGTTGCAAGACTCAGGTGTCTACAACCTTAGCTGGGACACAGATCTGTGATTATTTGGCTTACAGAGCACTTAGCATCGATCATTCATCTATATTCAACCCTTATTATACTTCATAGAAAGCACAAAGCATCACAGCATTCACTTAGATCTAAGGTATTTCAGCACTTAGCAACAATAAAACAGATCAGATCCGATAGATCAGCACTAAGCATCTTTATACATGTCAGATCTAACATTCACGCACATCTAAGAAGCACAAAACATAATTAGATCTATCTAAATATATCAAAGCACTTAGAAAAAGAAGGGATAAACACATCAAGTCAAGGCACAAAGCATAACACACAGATTTACATGATTCACCCCCCCCCTGGGGCTACGTCCACCAACTCTTCTTCTTTATTAGTGTCTTCACTTGGTTACAGCACAGATCCACCAAAGCCCTTCTTTGCATAGGATAGAAGATCTATGCAGCTCGCTAGATCATTCTTCCTTGCACTACAACACAAAGCCTCCCACAACGACTTGCACTTAGCTCTGCAAGCCTCTTACAGTCATGCACAGAGCAACTACAAAATCTATTAGCACTTAGATTACATCACATACATCTCTATATCTTCCGATAGATTCCTAGATATCTATTTATACATTACAAAAGTGGGCCTAACCATGGGTAAACCCACGGGCCGACATCCCTTTCCCATTACATACTCCCAAAAACCCAAAATGGACCCAAAAGTGGGCCGAGATCCCGTGATCTCTGCTTCGCCTTGTGCTCCTCCTTTGACTGGCTGTCAAAGTCCCAAAATAGGTCAACATGACCAAGATTATCCCAAAACTTGGTCAAGGGACAATAGGCACCCAACACTCACATGTGACTCATCCTGAGTCACTCTGGTTTGCGCAATTCTGCCTTGAACGCCTCGAGCTTGGCTCGAGCTACTTTGACCTACTTCTTTGCTATGGCCTCTTACTTGGTGAATTCCAAGATCACTGCGTCATTTACTGGTCCTTCTAGGCGTTGCTCTGTGGTGATGACAACTTGTTCGAGCTCTGCTCCTTGACTTTCGATCTCGGAAAACAACAGACATGCCTTGTCTTGCACAGGTTGGATTCGTTGAGTGACTTCCATCACTTTTCTCTTGATCATATGGATCTTCTACTAAGCTATGTGTTGTTCGTGAGATCTTTTCATTCTATCTATTGCAGATAGGGCCTTCAGTTGCACCTGTAGTGTATCTGCATGTTGTTTTTCTTCCTGGAGTTGCGATTCTAGTGCCTGTAATTCAGGATTCTCTGTAAGGTTTTCATATGTCTGGGCGCTCTGGTTAGTTATTTGTTTACAGTCCAAAGAAAGATCTTGTAATCTGTCAACTGCACTGCGAGAAATTTCTTCTCACTGGTATCTTATCTCCTAAGGGGTCTCGGGTACGGTGCGGAGCTCTAAATCGGTGATGTGTTGTTGGAGTTTTTGGATTACTTCTTCAAGTTGTGCCACCTACTGTGGAACCCGTTCCTCTGTCTGGACTTTGACGACTGTCACAGAGTGAAGTGCTCTGTTGACCAATTCCTTTATCTCGAGTTGTTCTACGATCAATTGTTCTTTACTTTGTTGTAGCTCTGCTTTCTCTATATCCCATTTTGCTTGGAGAGCAATCTTTTCTCATTCTGAAGTGTTGCACTGCTCCATAAGAACTCCATGTACCTGTTTTAAAGCCTAAGTGGCTTGCGTTGTTTCTTCCTAAGCTCATCGAAGGTGAGTTTCGAATGAGTCGGCGATTCGGTGGAGTTGAGATGGCTCATCCCCCATTTTCATTGTTCCTACTAATAAAGGTCTAGTGGAGATTGCACGGATGGATAGAAGTGCCTATTGCACCCCTCAGAGCTCAGCCTCAATATGGTTATACATTTCCTCCTGCTTAGCCTCCTACTTTTCTTCTATCTCCTGTGAAGCATCATTCAGGGCAACGATGATGAAACTAAAGTCATCAGGAGTGAGGACAGTCTGGAACTTAGTCTGGGTTTCTTTTACTTTCTTTCGTGATGATTATTTATGGGGGGGAACATTTCTTTTCTTCGAGGGGTCCTCCTCGTCTCTATGCGATGTTCCCTTGCCTTTCTTATGTTGCGTGTTTGTCCCTTCTACCTCTTCGTCGTCACCCCATTCATCTGGTGAAATGGAAGCAGTCCTTACCGAGGCGTTGTCTACATCGTGAACCTCTTCAGCCTTCTTGGTCTTGCTCGGGCCTGGTGTATCCGGCACAGTTTCTGGGCTCTCGATGTCGGAGAGTTCTGCGGGGTTTTCTAGAATGAGGAGGTCCGACGACCATTCCTTGGTGATCTCTTCGAGGTCTTCTTCTGTCAACTTATAGTATGACTGCAGTTGTTTCTTATGAGAATCGATGTGCATTGTGATGTAAATAAAATGGTAGTCCACGTTGAATTTCATCAAAGGCCGAAACTTGTGGAGAGTATTCGGGGTCATGTGTGGTTCGTCTTGGATGGATAGCTTCAATTGGTTGTAATAAGTGTGAAACATGGCATTTGACTGCCATTGCTTGTTCATGTTGTTCGAGTACCGCAGGGTACTGAAATTCATAGCTAAAGGTTCAAATGGCTCGATGTCCGGGAAGGTCGCACCTTCCAACATTTCCCATGCAATGAATGCGATCAGTATGAGAAGCCAACTGAAATGGAACTCATACCCTTGGTACTGTGCATCCCTGCAATCAAGCTCTAGTTGGTTTACAAGGTACTATGCCCAATTCATCTGTACACTCTCCGCGCATTTCCCTTCGAGGTAAACTATGAATCTGTTCACTTGGGTGGGTCAGTTCTTGCGAACTAATTCCCCAGCAATTAGTTGACAGGATAGGTGCACTGCGCCGTTCTATATAGAGGCTACCTTGTAGCCTCACATTCCTTTCTCAACATCGCCATATGTTTCTTTAATCTTCTGTGCTAATTCTCTGTCCATGCTTTTGCCAAGATAAAAATCCTACGGGTCAGGGCCTTGCATGCTTAAGCCCTTGATCTGATTGATCAACATCGGATCAACTGTTATGTGACGGTTTAACCATAAGTAACCTCCATGGTAGCAAGATAGCAGCAACTTGACGCATGTGTTCACCTCCTGGTGTCTACCAAAGTGCGAGATCTTCATAACATTTAGCAATGTGGACTACGTGAGGTTATGGGTCCATTCCTGAGGGACGATCTTCGAATTCTTTCCTTTTGTCTTCGTTAGGTACTTGTATGGAGAGAGCATGTTGTAGACCTTCCTGTCGCCGAGGTTGAAGTAATTAAACTTCAACGCTACAATCTTGTCTTGGTCTACGTGAACTGTGCGTATCCCTTTGGGTAGGTACATCGTGACTAATGGGTACTCGAAGTCTCTGGGCACACTATCTTGAGTAACTGCGCTGCTCAGGGGTGGAATGTAGGTAGGTAGGATGCTCGGGATCATTTTAGCATTCGCAAGATCATCCTTATGCTTAGTTTTCTTCTCATCGACCTGTCGGGATGGTCCGGCTCGAGAAGTGGAGGGAGATGCTTGCATGTTTCTCATGGATGAAGCCTATACACCTGTAGATAAACCTCACTCCAACATGACTCTCTCCGTCATTAAATCGATCAGAACTTCCTCAACAACTTTCTCTGCAGCATCATAACTAGTGGGATCAGATTTTTCCACAAGTAGAATTTGCATACAACAACTCGCCAAACAGAAGCACTAGAAAGATCCCATTCCAGATATTGTATGGAATGCAACCCAGGGGAGTGTCCGAGTTGAGAGACTCAGAAGTGATGGAGTAGAAGATTTTGCTGCAGAAATGCAAAAGCTCCATAGCCAGATCAGAGGATAATTACAGAACTCTAGCCAAGAGTACAAGTGCAAAGTTGATAAACATCGCAAAGAACTTCAATTTGAGGTGGGAGATCAAGTTCTGGCACATCTCAGGAAAGAAAGGTTCCCTAAGGGAACGCATAACAATTTAAAAATGAAGAAGATAGGGCCATGTAAGATCTTGAGGAAGTTTGATGCAAATGCCTATGAGATTGAGTTGCCCGATGATGTGGGCATATCACCCATATTCAACATTTCAAACCTGTATCCTTACTAAAAAGATGACGCAGAGGGATCAAAATATCAAGATAAGATTCAGTGGGAGAAACAAATGACTATAGAAAAAAAAACACAAATGGAGAAGATCATTGATCAGAGAATTGGCAAGAAGACCAGGAGCAAGACCTATCTTGAAAATATGGTTAAGTGGAAGGGACACCCGACAGAGGATGCTAGTTGGGAAAATGAAGCTGATATCTAGAAGCATGGAAAGTCAGTGCAGGAGCTCATGGATAGGATTCCATGAATTTTTGTCCAGGAGGACTATGATGCAAGAGCATTGTCAGCAAGCACGCGTGGTAGGATAGCTCGGCGCCTGGGAATCATTTCGAAATCTCAAACGCTGGGAGTTACTGCAAATCTTTTGGAGATGATTGGAAAAATGAAAGAATATCAAACGCTTGGGAGTGGATGATCACGAGTGATCTGGGAGTTTCACCCTGAATCTTGAATGTAACTGAACTTAGGTAGCAATTAGAGTTTTTTTCATTTTCTGAGTAGACGAGTAGTCGGGGGGCAAGCCTAAGGACCCTCTGATATAAATAGAGGTTTTGTATGCCCAAATGAGGTTGTTGCAAGTTAGTAGGAATTTTCTGAGTTTTGAATTATTTTTTTTATATTAGTTGTAGCCATTTACTTTTGGAATGAATATGACAGAGGAAATTTGACTCAAATGCATAACACCGTTACTATTTGTAATTCTCTGTCATTGTGTTTTCATAAATGAATGAATTTCATTATGAATGTATGAAACTGTGAATGTTAGTATAAGTTTCAATTGGCTCTCTTTTGTTGAGTGAGTGCAAGGTGTGCACAGAGAATGCAAGGACTGTGTGAAGGGATCTGTTTCGATTCTGAAGCTCAGAAGAGATAGCACGAAACTTTCCCTTTGCAAGGAGTACAAAGCGACTACTACAAGGTGTGCACAGTCACCTACAAGAATCAAGTCTTTTGAAAGAATCTGTTGCAAGGAGTGCATAGATTTGGAATTTGGCTAAGTGTCGAAGGGACTCCATAAGAGTCAAATCCGTGAAACGCAAAATCCCGACTTGATCACAGTCGTTGATCAAAGGAAAGAGATGGACCGTTAATCTAGTACCATCGCTATTTCAGGTATTGGGAGAATGGAGGTAAGGAGACTCCCAAAGTTGTGAAATGTGAAACCCCGACCTAATCACAGTCGTTGATCCAAGGAAAGACTTGGACCATTGATCTAGCGCTATCAGGAAATCAAGAATCGGGAGAACGGAGGTAAGGGGACTCCCAAAGCCGCGAAACATGACATCGTGACTTGATCGTAGCCGTCGATCAAAGAGAGTCGTGAGCCATTGATATGATGCTCACAAATATCGAGAAATCGGGGATTGGGAGAACGGAGGTGAACCAACCCCCAAAGTTGCAAAACATGAAATCGTGAAACGATCGCAACCGTCGATCAATGAAAGCGCAGGATCGTCAGATTTGGTCTTAGGGAGGATTCAGAAATCGGGAGATCAAGACTCAAGAGAATTGGGTGACTTGGAAATAGAACACCTGAGGTCCCGAAGCATGAAGCACCTTTTTTTAGGTGTGCGGTCACATCCTGTGGTCGCGTGAGAAAAACTTGCGCCTGGTGCTTGTCCGCATGACGGAGTTTCGTGAGAAGGACTTGTGGATAATTCTTGAATATCCTAGCAGAGAATCGAAGAGTTGTTCCAGCTTGAACATTGAGAAGATCCAGAGACTAGGAGGTCAGCAGACCCTGCTGAGGTAGGGGCACTGCATCATGATGCTTGAAGGCCCAACCCCTCTCTCGACATCACTTGAAGGTAACTGTTGGTTGGATAATGCTATAAATTTATTATGCTGTGCCATGATATGGGTCAAGGTGGATATCAATGTATGGTTCTATATGATGCTTTATGCTATGGGAGGATGTTGGGAAGGGACTTTAGGCCTCCTCTTAGGAGGAAAAGGACCTCACAATGAGTCATGTTTAGCATTTTCTCTATCCCACATGAACCCACAACTCACTCTATGGAATCCACCAATGTCAAAGTAGTTGACATGGTGATGTAAAATAAACTATGTCCATAATTTTCTAAGGAAATACAAATACATCTACCTATTATTGCAAGGAGGTTTGTCAAATACCATAAACCACCTATCTATCCAATTGTCTAAAAATGATTGGAAAGTGCACCAATCCATACAAATACAACATTATTTGTAGATGGTGTCTCTAATCCGATTCTCAAGTCAATAAACAATGTCATCAGGTCTTGTTTTGAAATGTTGAGGTCTCTACCTTTGTTTTTATCTAGACCTATTCTATAAGATGTAAACATAGTGGTCATGTAATCATAAATGTGAGTTAATTTCTTTAATAAGAGATTAAAAAAAATTATTATATGGATAGTGCAAGAATTTGATATTGTAAAGAAAAATTTCATTCAAAGTGGCATGCAAGTGAACGAGAATAGGATGGGATTCGACTCTTGATACGGCTATGGCGCACACTTTTGCTATCGTTTCTGGGACTTCCAATTTTATCCATGGAGTGTGAAGTTGATCCACACCTTAGAGAGTTGTTGCGTCTTTTGATGCAGTTGGGGTTTTGGCACGGGCTTCGATTTCAAATCCTTGAGCAGATACGACTACGACTATAAGCGTAGTTGGGGCTATCAAAAATGGTTATCTTTTGTACATACTTATACTCACAAACCCTTATAAAATCCCCGTGAGAAAATGCATTCTTGAACTCAAAGTGGTCGAGATATCTCATAGCATATTTCATGTCATTGTAATTCGTGTAGTCTGCAATTCCAGTCGTACTACTATTGTCACAAAAGACTTGAGAAGAATTTATCAACAACAAGGATTAGATCTTGGTTAGCTTACCCAAAAAACGTAAATTTTCCCTATGTTTCTAATTTACCAAGATCGCATAGAGCACACAGCAAAGAGCATACGCAGCCAGGGAAACCCTTTACACTTTGTTTCTGATTTTCCAAGATCAAATAGAGCGCAAGAAAAAAAGCAGACACATATTGAAAAGAGTAGCAATCTGAAAATAAAAAAATAGAAAATTGAAATAAAACTGAAATCTTATCTCTATAAAAATTTAAAAGGGTGTATTCAAGATTTATGCCTCTCGATTTAACTGAAATGACCATATCTTGGGAAAACGAAAACATTTTCGAGTGAAATGAAAAAGTGTTCTTAAATGAAATAATCACTTTGGATGCAATGGAACAGTCCTTGCATCCAAGGAATGTATGAAAATAGAAGAATCTAGATATTTGGCAACACAGCTTCAAGATCTCGATCAACAACGAAAAAAGGTCTTCAAATTCACTTCAATACCATGATCGACAACACAAGTATTCCAATAGAGGATGAACACCTTCAATAACCACTCACACAACCATATCAACATTTTGGACTAGCAGCTTTTGGGCACCCTCAACCCCACGGGTGTGAAAAGAAATATAGATCATGGGGAAACCCTTCCCCTATCTTTCCCTACTCCAAGGTCCTCATCAATGGTGAATTTATTCCCATTTTGGATGTCTTTTTTGGCTTGACCTATAGCTAAGAAATATTATAGGGGGGAATATCACTTATAGTTGAGAAATATTTTAGGAGAGATGAAAGAGTCTGGGGAGCGAGATCTGAAGGAAATGACACCTCAGGAAATTTAATGAAAGGGGTGGGAGCTGAGGACATGGGGAAGGAGGGGTTGCAGGTGTTTGACAACACAAGTAATCCAACAGAGGACAAATACCTTCAGTAACCACTCACACAATCAGATCAAAAAACAACACACCAATATTTTTACATGGTAAAACCCATGTGGGGAAACATCTACAACCACAACCAACATGGAATATGTAGTCATTAAGATCGAGGGAATATGATTCGTCGAATCACTCTATGTTGGAAAAGGGGAAAACCCTGGGTTCAATGCTACAACAGCACACCAACAAAACCCTAACTATCGGCCCTTTCGATAACACCTAAGAAGCAGATGAAGTCTCACCCGAGGTAGATGCAGCGGTGGTTGCAAGACTCGGGTGTCTGCAACCTTAGCTGGGACACAGATCTGTGATTATTTGGCTTACAAATCACTTAGCATCGATCATTCATCTATATTCAACTCTTATTATACTTCACAGAAAGCACAAAGCATCACAGCATTCACTTAGATCTAAGGTATTTCAGCACTTAGCAACAGTAAAATAGATCAGATCTGATAGATCAGCACTAAGCATCTTTATACATGTCAGATCTAACATTCACACACATCTAAGAAGAAGCACAAAACATAAGTAGATCTATCTAAATATATCAAATCACTTAGCAAAAGAAGGGATAAACACATCAAGTCAAAGCACAAAGCATAACACACAGATTTACGTGGTTCACCCCCCCCCTGGGGCTACGTCCACGAAATCTTCTTATTTATTAGTGTCTTCACTCGGTTACAGCACAGAGACACCAAAGCCCTTCTTCGCATAGGATAGAATATCTGCGAAGCTCGCTAGATCCTTCTTCCTTGCACTACAGCACAAAGCCTCCCACAACTTCTTACAATGACTTGCACTTAGCTCTGCAAGCCTCTTACAGTCATGCACAGAGTAACTACAAAATCTATTAGCACTTAGATTATATAACATGCACCTCTATATCTTTTGATAGATTCCTAGATATCTATTTATACATTACAAAAGTGGGCCTAAGCGTGGGTAAACCCACGGGCCGACATCCCTTTCCCATTAAATACTCCCAAAAACCCAAAAAGGACCCAAAAGTGGGCCGAGATCCCGTGATCTCTGCTTTGGCTTGTGCTCCTACTTCGACTGGCTGTTGAAGTCCCAAAATACGTCAACATGACCAAGATTATCCCAAAACTTGGTCAAGGGCCAAGAGGCCCCCAACACTCACATGTGACTCATCCCGAGTCACTCTGGTCTGCGCAATTCTACCTTGAACGCCTCGAGCTTGGCTCAAGCTACTTCGACCTGCTGCTTTTCTATGGCCTCTTTCTCGGTGAATTCCAAGATCATTACATCATTTACTGGTCCTTCTAGGCGTTTCTCTATGTTGATTACAACTTGTTCTAGCTTTGCTCCTTGGGTTTCGATCTCAGAAAACAACAGGCATGCCTTGTCTTGCACAGGTTGGATTCGTTGAGTGACTTCCATCACTTTTCTCTTGATCATATGGATCTGTTGCTGAGCTGTGTGTTGTTCATGAGATCTTTTCATTCTATATATTGCAGACAGGGCCTTCAGCTGCGCCTGTAGTGTATCTGCATGTTGTTTTTCTTCTTGGAGTTGCGATTCCAGCGCTTGTAATTCAGGATTCTCTGTAAGGTTTTCAAATGTCTGGGTGCTCTGGTTACTTATTTGCTTGCACTCCAAGGTAAGAGATTTTAATCTGTCAACTGCGCTACAAGAAATTTCTTCTCGCTGGTCTCTTATCTCCTGAGGGGTCTCGAGTACGATACGGAGCTCTAGATCGATGATGTGTTGCTGGAGTTTCTGGATTACTTCTTCAAGTTGTGCCACCTACTATGGAACCTGCTCCTCTGTCTGGACTTCAATGACTGTCACAGAGCGAAGTGCTTTGTTGACAAGTTCCTTTATCTAGAGTTGCTCTACGAGAAATTATTCTTTGCTTTGTTGTAGCTCTGCTTTCTCTGTATCCCATTTTGCTTGGAGAGCAATCTTTTCTCATTCTGAAGTGTTGCACTGTTCCATAAGAACTCCCTATACCTGTGTTAAAGCCTGAGTGGCTTGTGTTTTTTCTTCCTGAGCTCATCGAAGGCGAGCTTTGACTGAGTCGGTGATTCAGTGGAGTTG
Source organism: Picea abies (assembly GCA_900067695.1). Taxonomy (NCBI): domain Eukaryota; kingdom Viridiplantae; phylum Streptophyta; class Pinopsida; order Pinales; family Pinaceae; genus Picea; species Picea abies. Next base: position 10,080 of record CBVK0100848861.1, on the reverse strand, counting down.
AGCTGGCTCATCCCCCATTTTTTTTGTTCCTATTGATAAAGGCACAGTGGAGACTGTGCGGCTGGATAGAAGTGCCTGTTGCACCCCTCGGAGCTCAGACTCAATATGGCTATACATTTCCTCCTACTTAGCCTCCTACTTTTCTTCTATCTCATGTGAAGCATCATTCAGGGCAACGATGAAATTGAAGTCATCAAGAGTGAGGACAATCTGGAACTTAGTCTGGGTTTCTTTTACTTTCTTCCGTGATGACGGTTTCTAGGGGGAAACCTTTCTTTTCTTCGAGGTCAGGTCCTCCTCGTCCTATGTGATGTTACCTCACCTTTATTCTGTTGTGTGTTTTTCCTTTCTAACTCTTCGCCATCGCCCCATTCATCTAGTGAAATGGAAGCAGTCCTTACCGAGGCATTGTCTACATCATGAACCTCTTCAGCCTTCTTGGTCTTGCTCAGGCCTGGTGTATTTGGCACAGTTTCTGGGCTCTCAATGTCGGAGAGTTCTGTGGGGTTTGTTGGAATGAGGAGGTCCGCCAACCATTCCTTGGTGATATCTTCGAGGTCTTCTTCTATCAACTTATAGTATGACTGCAGCTATTTCTTATGAGAATCAGCGCGCGCTGTGATGTAAATGAAATGGCGGTCCGCGCTGAATTTCATCAAAGGCCGAAACCTGTGAAGAGTATTCGGGGTCATGAGCGGTTCGGCTAGGATGGATAGTAGATATTATTTTTGGGATTAACTGCATAGTGTAAGTCCTGGTTACCGGGTGCAAGCCCCGGAAGTGATGATTGATGCTATGCGATTCATTTCATTGGTTTCAATCCCATTTCTTCACCCCTGTGAGCATCACCCGATGCAATGAGTGTTAAGTGGACTATTCAAATCATGAGAACTATTGGTCAGTTGCAACTAATACTCATGGATATGGGTCATAGATTAATGACTTACACTACGCAGTTAATCCCAAAAATAATAAGCCCCTCTATGCTTAAATAATAAGAGTGAAGGGAGCTCTAACTGGGTAGTTCATAAGGCACAATACTTACTAAGGTTTTTCAAATGGGGTAGCAAGCTAAGTGGGCTTGATTGTGGAGAAAACTCCACAGTTAAGCGTGCTTGAGCTAGAGGCGTCTTGGGATGGGTGACGACCTAGGAAGTCCTAGTTACCGGGTGCAAGCCCCAGAAGTGATGATTGATGCTATGCGATTCATTTTGTTGGTTTCAATCCCATTTCTTCACCCCTGTGAGCATCACCCGATGCAATAAGTGTTAAGTGGACTATTCAAATCATAATTATTATTGGTCAGTTGCAACTAATACTCATGGATATGGATCATAGATTAATGACTTACACTACGCAGTTAATCCCAAAAATAATATCTAATATCTTGCACTGCGGAAGCCCCTCTATGCTTAGGATGGATAGATTCAATTGGTTGTAATAAGTGTGAAACATAGCATTCGATTGCCATTTCTTGTTCATGTTGTTCGAGTACCACAAGGTACTGAACTTCGTAGCTAAAGGTTCAAATGGCTCGATGTCCAGGAAGGTCACACCAATGCAATGAATGCGATCAGTATGAGAAGCCAATTGAAATGGAACTCATACCCTTGGTACTGCGCATCCCTGCAATCAAGCTCTAGCTGGTTTACAAGGTATTGTTCCCAATTCATCAGTACACTCTCTGCACACTTCCCTCCGAGGTCAACTACAAATCCGGTCACTTGGGTGGGCCGGTTCTTCCGAACTAATTTCCCAGCAATTAGTTGGTAGTATAAGCGCACTGTGTCATTCTAGATAGAGGCTACCTTGTAGCCTCACATTCCTTTCTCAACATCGTCGTATGTTTATTTAATCTTCTGCACTAATTCTCTGTCCGTGGTTTTGCTAGGATAAAAATCCTACGGTTCAGGGCCTTACATGCTTAAGCCCGTGATCTGATTGATCAACATCGGATCCACTGTTATGCAACGATTTAACCATAAGTAACCTACGTGGTAGCAAGATAGCAGCAACTTGATGCATGCATTCACCTCCTGGTGTCTGCCAAAGTGCGGGATCTTCATAACATTTAGCAATGTGGACCGTGCGAGGTTATGGGTCCATGCCTGAGGGATGATCTTCAAATTCTTTCCTTTTGTCTTCGTTAGGTACTTGTATGGAGCGAGCATGTTGTAGATCTTCATGTCGCCAAGATTGAAGTAACTAAACTTCAATGCTACAATATTGTCTTGGTCTGCGCAAACTACGCGTATCCCTTTGGGTAGGTACGACGTGACTAAAGGGTACTCAAAATCTCTGGGCACACTATCCCGAGTAACTATGCCGCTCAGGGGTGGAATGTAGGCAGGTGGGATTCTTGAAATCAGTTTAGCATTCGCAAGATCATCCTTATGCTTAGTTCGCTTCTCATCGACCTGTCGGGATGGTCTGGCTCAAGAAGTGGAGGGTGATGCTTGCACTTTTCTCATGGATAAAGTCTGTACACTTGTAGATAACCCTCACTCCAACATGACTCTCTCAGTCATTAAATCGATCAGAACTTCCTCGACAACTTTCTCTGGAGCGCTGAGCTTGTCCGACATGCAAGCTTGGGGTTAACTAGATTGGGTTCGGGATTAAGTCAGATACTACAATGAAAGAGATGGCAACATGGAAATGATCATTGTGAAAAATAGGCTTAATCTGTGGGCTCAAATTCTCAGTTGACAAAAGTGTTCTCGGTGCGTGGCGCGATGGACTAAATAAAAAATCGGCATCGGTCTACTAGCAACGAGTATGAAGCTTCCATTAACGCTTGTTCTATCCATTATGGAGAGGTCCAATGGTCTAATGATGAACCTTTATTGCTTTTCTGTCCGTTCGGGGTGGAAGTCAAACGGATATATCAATCCCAATGGCTATATTGCTCCGCCACAGCGAGGTACCATAGCTCGTTGTTTTGATATCCCGGCGAAGCACCCATTCTGAAAGTTTTCTTTCTGCGATGCCCCCTCTGGGGCCTTCTGTAACTTTTCAATCTTAGCCCTCTTCTTACTTATCTTTCTAGCCTTCTTTCTAGTAATCTTCAACTCAGTCTGTCTTTTTCCATTCTAATTCCTATCTTCATTTAGCATAGTCACTGCACGCAGTTGAGGTTCTCTCCTTGGACTCAGGGGTAATATCCCTTCTTTGTCTGGGATAGGTTCTTCAGTATTCTAGGGGGCTTCCAATTTTCTTGTAGCTTCGACATCAGGGTCTATGTGCGAAATAGCTTTGATTTGCTCTCTTGTTCTTCAATCAACTGTGTGATCCTTCTAGTCATGAAGTCTTTTAACTCTTGTTTCTGTTGTTCCATAACTTCTTCTTCTTCCTTTGTTCTAGCTTAATCTCTATCAATCCAGCGCTTTCTCAGTAACATGGTAAACGGGGCGTTGTCCTCAATAAATTTAATAATCTCAAAATCTTATTTTGTTGAAGTTCCATTGACATTCATAGATATCTGAGTGAGCTTTCCACATAGGTTTATCAGTTTCCCTCTGAATATCCCTATTCCTCCTAATGAAGGAATCATAGCAGGCCTTCCTATAGCTTCCCAAGTTCTCTCTGTCGTGATATTCATTTGTGTTTCTTCATCCAGCACACAGTCAATGTTGAAGTCTCATATTCTTGCCTCGATGCATTATTTTTCTTTAAAGACCTCTGATAACCTAACATATCGGTGGTCATTCAAGGTGTCTTTCATCTGTAGTAATACCTTCTCTGATTCTTTCTGGGGTTCTATTGGTTTTGGATCTGCCTTAGGGTTCATATTCATTCCTTCAAGCTTAGCAATCATAATGGGGTAATCCAACACTTCATGGTCCATAGCTTTGCAACAGAGACAACTAGGTCTTCCACCAGGGCATTCCTTAGCCAGATGGCCTGGTTTTCTGCAACTGTAACATAGGGTCAATCCTCTCTTTCTTTTAAATAATCCCCAGCCTCTCCTGTACTGCGCACTAGGATCATGGTAGCTAACCTGCAAAAAAATCTTTCTAGGATCCTGCATCCATTTGTTAGTCCAAAAATTGTTTCTATGCATAGGTATAACATATCTTTCACTGCTCTTGTCAGATCCATTCATATCAAATCTAATTTCATCTATCAATGCCTTAGTTTTCAAGCTAAGACAAAATCTATCAAACATACCTAGATCCATGTTTTAGAAACAAAAAAAATTCACTAATCTTACTTCTACAGAGCACAAAGTTTTCATATCTAAAAACTTTTAACTATTCTTACCTTTATCAGAGCACTGAGCTTACAGATCTTACCTCTTTTCTGCAGAAACTTCCACTTTTACCTTTCTTAGAGCACAAAGCATTCAAATCTTGCTTCTTTTCTTCAGTATCATTCTCTTTTCTTGCAGATCTGACCTATTTTCTTCAGATTTGACCTTTCTTTCTTGGCACAAAGCTTCACAGGTCAAGTAGGATGCTGCGTACTAGGGCAACATATCTATACACAGAGCTTCCACGGTTTCAGATCGAATCTTTCCACAAAGCTTCTTCTTCTTTAGTTCTCAGCAATCACAGTTTCAGGTCCCAGCAACGGAACCATTTGTTGGCACAGGGGCAGACCTGGGGATCAACACTACAACAGCGCACCAACAAAACCCTAACTACTGACCCTTTCAGCAACATCTGCGAAGCAAATGAAGTCTCACCCCAGGTAAAGGTGTGTGAAGTGTCACCAAGATTATCCCAAAACTTGATCAAGGGCCAACACTCTATGTCAAACACATAAAACTATATCCAATGATGAGGCACCACTATATCCAATGCACTCACTCTTCACCTTGGACAAATAAGGGGAAGGCTTCGGAAAACCCTAGTTATTGCCCTATGGGGAGGAAAGCATATTGGACTAAGGGAAAATTTCACTGGAATGAGGGAGGAGTGGTAAAGAAGGAGAAACTTCCTTTCGAGGTTGACAGGTCTGCGGGGGCACTTTGAGGGAGGGAGATGAAGAAAAACACATCTTGCTATCCTGCATGGATAAATGAGGAGCAAGACCGATGGGAAGCTCAGTCGTCAAATGGGTGCGATGTGGCACGTCTAACAGATCCAGGTGCGTTTCCTCCTGGCTCTCTGCATGCTTACAGAATATGTTTCCACGTAGAAGATCTCTAATGTGTTGAGGACTTCATCCTCAAAAACAACCTCATTAGTTTTTGTAAAGACCGCCCGCTTCAAATTGAATGATCATGGGAAGGTCAGGCGGCGTCCAAAGGGAGGATCCATACGGCCTAGCCGGAATCAGAAACCCTTACTACGGAAACCCTAAAGTTATTCGATGCAACGGGATCAGACTTCCACCACAAACCCCTTACTTAAAAATTTAAAATTAAATTTTATGGAAAACATTTTCCTTTAAAAATTGAATAAAGAACATAATTGTGTGTTGTATATGTATAATTGTTTGTTTCCCGATGTTGATAAATGCTATATTTTCCATAATTGTTTTCTATGTACTTTGCTATGTTTTTCATTATGATAAATTTTATAAAGGAAGTACTGGATGCATATCTTCTTAAATTTTAAGAGTCAAATCGTTGAGTTGAAAAATATCAAAGTAATTATTCAAACCAAATTTAGGGCAAATGTTATAGGAAAAAATGACTTTAGAGAAAATGTTCTCAGAAAAAATGACTTTCCAACAAATGTTCTCAATAATTTCCTCGTTCAGATTTTACTGCAAGTGAACGAGAATAGGATGGGCTTCGGCTCCTGCTACGGCTGCGGCGCACGTTTTTGCTACCGTTCCTGGGACTTTCAATTTTATCCATTGAGCGTGAAGGTGATCCACGCCTTAGAGAGTTGTTGCGGCTTTTGCTGCAGTTAGGGTTTCGGCTTCGAATTCGAGTCCTTGAGCGGCTACGACTACGGCTATAAGCGCAGCTGGGGCTATCAGAAATGCTTCTCTTCTGTACATACTTACACTCACAAACCCTAATAAAAGCCCCGTGAGAAAATGCGTTCTTGAACTCAGAGTGGTCGAGATACCTTGTAGCATATTTCATGTCATCGTAATTCGTGTAGTCTGCAATTCCAGTCGTACCGCTACTGTCACGAAAGACTTGAGAATACCAAACATCACCGGCTCGTTGCATATGCTCCTTTAGATCCTGCCACGAAGCCGATGGCGGTAGGCCAGTAACAACGACTCGATATTGAGATCGTCTGAACACTTCTCTACCACGGGCAAGCTCCACTCGTAGGTCAGTAGATGCAAGTTGGCCATGACCAGCACGGGCAAGCTCAACTCGTAATCTGTTGCCATGAAAATTATAGCCGTCACGACAACGAACAGCATCCTGTGCATCACAAGCATCCTCAAACATAACAAAACAATATCTCGGAAGAGTCTTGAGATCAATATCAACGATACGCCCATACTCGCCAAATAGATTTTCAACTTCCCTTTCCGTAATATTATCAGGTAGATTCCCCACATATAAAGTTCGACATCTCATTGTTAACGCGTTAACAGTAACTGTAAAATCCTGGTTATGCGTAGAACTTGGCAGAACACTTCTCCGGAAAGACCAAGTAAACTTATGAAGATAGTACCGAGATACTTATTTTATATCATTACATTGCAGACGAAACTTGGAAATGTTGGAGAGTCTAATTTTTCCAACAGTGTCAAATTTATAAATAGTTATAGAAGAAAGAACTGGTATATATGTTTAACAAAGCCGACATCGATGAGATAAGAGCTGTATAAAAACGATGACATAATAGAGTTCAATTTTTTTTATGGATGTTTTAATGTTTAAATTTTCAATAATAGGTCTGTATAAAGATATTTTTAGAAGCTAATAACATCTCACCGCAGTGTTTTTTTCCATGAGAAATCCCAGTCGAGTTTTGTCCATTATTTGATTCTCAATGGTGAGCAAGGATATACATTTCTTTGATGTTTGAATGTTTTGCTTTGTTGAAGTTTTTTATTGAATTTTTTTCATAAAACAGGTGTTTGCACATTATTATTTAAAATTGAGGACATTGAGATCATCTCAGTTAATATTTAGTTTATTGATCTGGAAATCAAACCTGATCATATTTAGTTTATTTTTGAATGATAAGTTTTGATGCATTGATATTCCAGCATTCATGTAGGATTAAGGAAAAGTTAAGTACATAAGTCGAGAACAACTTGCATGCACGACTCGAGATTTCAGATATTAGTTGTGTTTGGGGTGTTCTTCTTGTTGTAACTCATTATCCATCGATAGCATCAAAATAGGTAAGTATCTTAAACTAATTTTCTTTCAAGAATATTACAAGAACATTTACTGAGGTACTTTCATCTCAAGAATGCGTGAATTCCATTATAATTCATCACTAGCTGTAGTTTTTTTTTATTTAAATAAATTTCCTTTGGGATTTCTATGATAAAAATGGTTTGAAGATTAGAAGAAATTGTGAAGTATTGTTTATTGCAGTCGAAATTTTCTTGCAAATAAGAAACATGCCTCTGAGGAAAACACCAGTTAAAATTACAATTAAAATTCCCAAGGCGAAGCCGAGGGAAGCGGGCGAGGGCTCACTCAGCAAATCAATCAAGTTTGATGATGCAGTAGATGATTATGTTCCAGTTATCTAGATTCCAGTTGTGGAAGAGCTTGTAGTATGTTTGTTTTTCAAAGATACGGACCACAACACTAATTTGATGGTGTTTTTTCCAGGGCGGACTAATTTGTTTCTAAAATTCAAAGATGAGGACTATCCAGGTGCCATTCCTTGCAGCGATCCCATGGTTAAGGAAGTGGATGACCAAGTGTTCATTAATATTTGGAAATCCTGACTACACTCTATTACCACAAGGGCTCTAGTTTTTCCTTGTTCAAAAGCCATCAAGTGGGTTATTGATCGAACACTCATAGAGGGAGCGGTGTGTGTGGATTCTCAAGGGAATTGTGTTGGATCTTTCATACCAAAACACTTGAACACCTACTATAAACTTCTTGGACTAGAGATTTCATTAGACACTACTTTTGTCAATAATTTTTATGATGACAATGATATTTGTAAAATCTTATTAGGATGGTGGAAAGAAGATAAGAATTTTGTAAATGGAACCAGCAAATGGTATGCCATTACTAAAATCTGGGAACCATATATGTGTCTAATAGCCCTATTATGTAGTTTATATGGAGAGAAGGAATGTATTATATTTTTGTATGCTTGGTTTTCGTTGGCATAAACGGTAACCATGATAGGAAAAATATTCAATTGGGGAATTATTTTATCAAACCAACTTGGTTTAATGATCGAAAAGGTTCATCAAGCGAAGAGAACACTAAATATGTTTCCTACCTTTTATATGGCATATTACTTACTTGATTTTATTTGTCCTTTCCATTTTTGCAGCAGTTAGAGTGTGTTTTGGAAAAACACAACGCACCAGCAAAGGATCCAAGTGGAGAAAAGAGATAGATTAGAGCGTCAACGAGGAATGCAGTTGTCCGCGGAAGGAACAATAGAAAGCGTCGAAACCTTCTTGTAGAAACCAAGAAGATGTTGAATCAAGAAGTTGTAACGGATGAATCAAGAAGTCTTGCGGAAAGCTACAAGACAAGGACTTATGAAATGGGACAAGGTTGTTGCAGATGTTGATGTCGATAGTGTTGTTGATGCTATGATTATTGATATTGATGCAGAATTTGTTGTTTCTCATATAGTCGTTGTTGTTATTCATGTGGTTGATGTTCAGTTATAGAACCTTGAGCTATCTCGACCCTAGTTTTATGTACTAAGAGTTGTATCTATAATGTATCTAGTCTTAGCACTTTTTCCAAGGCTATGATCAAACTAGTAGTGAAATGTACTAGAGCTTTCGTTCATTTAAGATCCGACTATTGTATACTCGCCTTTGATATCCGAGTAATGAAAAGATAAGAAATGTTATTTGGGGCCTAAAAATGTGTTTAATTGTGTGTGAATTCTAAGATCTTCATATTAGCAAGTGTTATCTCTATTTCTTTTACTTGTGTAGTTAATGTTTGGGAATACTCTCACCAGTGGAATTTTTCCATGGGTTATGCATTTGAATCTTGCGTTATGATTATGTTGTATGTGTATAATATTTTATACTCTCATTCTTAGATATGTTTGGGTTGCGATACTCCAACCTAGGTGTTATATTTGACTCCATTCACTCTCCCACCAGTCTCGATTGAGCTTCAGGTGAGACCTCTTTCCCTTGTTGAAGGTTGAAAGTGTCAATGTTGCTAGACAACAGCGGTACCTTTTTTGGTAAATTCAAAGAACCCTGGTCTCCAATCTTGCACCAAAAAATGGTTCCATTGTTGGGACATGAATCCGGGTCTCTAGAGTGAGTCGAGTATCCTAACCAACTAGACTACAAGCTTAGAAAGTCTTCACCAATGAGATAATCTGATCTATTAGGATGTAGAATTCTAGGTAAAGACCACATTGGACAGGTATATTATTGAATTTGCTGCAGAAAACCATCAGTGTTTCTCGAAAGCAGAGCCTATATTTCAAGAAGGTGCTTGAGGAATATTGTTGTGGGACATTTCCTTGTGGATTAAGATTCTGCTGGTGGAAGAAGGGATGATGTCTAATTTTCTTGGAATGGTTGAATAAACCCCATGCACATGAGGGGTGGGTGATTCAGTAAAAGGGTTCATGACTTAGGCTAAAAGAGTTTATTTTAAGTATGGGGGGAATTGTGAGAAGAGTTCTAGAGAGGAACGCGTTCAAAAGAAAGTTGTACTGATCAAAAGAAGGTGGCAGAAACAGATGTAAAAGGTGATGAAGAGATTGGATTCATTGTGGAAAGAGATCAACCTCGAGAGTAGTCATAGGAGAGAACTTGAGAAGTTCCAAGAGTTGCAGATAAGAGGGAAGTTGGCTAGCTAATGGTTGACAAAAAGATTGGAAGAGATGAGTGAAAGTTCGTGAGGGCAATCAAGAAAGTGTTCTCATTCTGAGGAAAACAAATCAGGCATAACTCTAGAGGAGGTTGCGGGATTAGAGTCTATAACCATGGATGATTTTAAGGATGAAAATTTATTTTAAAATGTAG
>CBVK0100848859.1:0-42677 GCA_900067695.1 Picea abies | reverse complement strand
CCGAGATCTACACTCTTTCCCTACACGACGCTCTTCCGATCTCACCCTGAAAGAAAGAGAAGTGAAAATATCCAGGACGACTTTCCAAAAAGAAGTGGCCCTTTCAACAAAGGAGGAGGTCAAAAAGATTCAAAAACTATCTGTTTCAGAGTAGGTTAAAGGAGATGTAATACTCAAGGTGTGGGAGGAAAACCTTGCAGAAAACAAAAGAATAACCAGAGAGGTCAATGATGATTGTCAAGGAATTTTTAATCTTTTAGAAAAAGCTTCTTTGAACATTGGAAAAAACAACTGTTCAGGGTTATTAGGAGAAATTAACATTATCAAGCACCAGCTAAGATTCAAGGAAGATCTAGAGGAAATGCAGGCAGAGATCCCAAAAATAAAGGTAATCAATGTCATCGAAATCGACAAATGGATAGTGATGCTAAACTTAAAGTTGCAAACTATTTAATTCACAAGGAAGATAATTGAAGATCGTCTGCCTGAACTACAGAAAAAGTTCGTCATATTTGAGGCAAAAGATATACCAAAGGATCCCAGAGTTTTGGTGAAGTTTTTGGGAAAATGTATTCGTTGTCTTAAGACAGAAGAAGGAAGTTCGTCAATGCAGACATGAAATACTGTTTTGTATATTTTCATTATTGAAATAACAAAGTAGTTAAAATAGAAATGTAAACGGTTCAACATTGCACATTCAAGTAATCGTTAATCTTAGGAAGTTGGTTAATCACCAACAGGAAAAAAGTTTGGTGATCATGTATAAATAGAATTTCACAAGTCTAAGAAGAAGCTTTTTGGTTTTGAGGAGAGCCGATTGTATTAAAAGTTTTCAATCCATTGTGATATAAATAATGCAGACGAGATTCTGAATTCTGTCAACTTGAAGCTATGTGTTCTTTACCCTGCTTACAATATATTTCTATGTTTCTCTTTCAATGTATTTCTAATGAATGATCAACTATATGTTTATTTCATACATCTTTTGTAGTTTGAATTGATTTGGTTATCAAATTATTTACAGCTTTTCCTCTGAAATTGCTATCAGTAATTTTAAAACATATAGATCATTTGAACGATAATATTTAGCACTTCATTAGAAATCTTGTTTTCCTCTTTACTTCCTGTTACAATATGAGATTCTTTTGTGATTAAAGCCTCATATTTTTTTAGCATTATTTCTTTGTTATTATACTATTCTCAAAATTGTTTCAAGTCCAGGAAACGACCTCAACTGTTATTATGTTATTATTTTGAATTTCAAAACTATTTTTCCTATTTTCATCCCTTAAAAACTTAAGCAACAATTTATGAAATTCTTTCAAAATTAAATAAAATTTTACTCTCCATGATTGTCCCAAATAACAGACAACCCAATATAGAACCTAGTCTCCAAGATCAAACTAGCATTGCTTTGAACCTTTTTAATACTATTCTACAAACAGCGATTAACCGGGTTGAATTAGAACGTTCATGAGCATCTATTGAGAGAGATATTAGCATCCAAGAACAAAGGGAATCTAGACAGAGGTCGTTAGGAAACCAACTCTAATTTATCCTTCCTTTTGATTTTTACCCTTTAATTACCTTTATCTTTACGGATGCCTTGACGGTATACTTTAGATCCTTAAAGTATAAACTCAAGAACAACACAAAGTGTGGGATTTTCATGACATTAAGGATAGTGGACTGCATGATGTTCATGGTCCATGGCTGGGGAATTATCTTCGATCTCTTTCCCTTCGTCTTAGTCAATTACTTGTGAGGCACGAGCATGTTGTAGGTCTTGTGGTCCCCTAGATTATAGTCATTGATATTTAAGGTTGGAATCTTCTCCAACTGCGGTCTGATTGCACGTATCCCCTTCGGGAGGTACATTGTGATGACTGTGTAGTCGAAGTCCCTTGGGACACTGTCATGATTCACCGCACCAACTAGAGGCGGGATGTAATAGGGCAGAACAGACGGGATTAACTTCACATTTTCTAAGTCATCTCTGTGCTTGGTTCTTTTCTCATCTGCAACCTGGGATGGTCTGGATCCATGAGCAGTTGATGGGGAGGCTTGCACACCTTGTTTCAATGAAGCTTGAACTCCTGTGGACATCACTCTCTCTGCCATAAGGTCAATTAGAACTTCTTTGATGACTTTCTCTGTGGCATTGAGCTCATGCGACATACATGCTCAAATTAGATAACTCAGGTGGATGAATGAATGCTCAAAGCAATGGAATAGGTGTCAATCTCAATAAACATAGCACGGTAGAAATGAGTTCTCTTGTTGGCTCGAATGCAATTCACAAAAGTGTTCTCGGTGCAACAGTCAATGGAATAAGTAGACAACGATGTAACGGATCTTTTCCAATGGACAAGAGGCCTTCATCAATGCATTTATGTATGTTACGGCACGGTCCCAATGGTTTGATGGTGAGATTTCTAGTCATAATTGTTGTTCTAACCATTCGGGGCATTAGGCTAATGGTTATAAAGCTTTCAATGGTTATATCACTCCACCATGGCGAAGTGCCATGTTGTGTTGTTCTAATATCCTGACGAAGTTCTAGTTTTGCAAACCTTCTCTCTGCAAAGTCCCCTCTGGGACCTTATGTAACTTTTCTATATTTTCTCTCTTCTTACTGAGTTTTCAAGCCTTCTTCCCGGTGATCTTCATCTCGGTATTCCTCTTTCCATTCTGATTTGTATCTCCTTTTGGTATAGTAACTTCGTGTTGTTGAGATTCTTTCGTAGGGTTCAAGGGAAATAGTTATTCTCTATCTAAGGTAGGTGCTCCATTCTTCTGTGAATCTTATTGTGTTCATTCAACTTTGACATCCAAGTTTCTGGTTTTAAATAGCTTCGATCTATTGTCCTGTTCTTCAATCAAATGCACTATCCTCCTAGTCATGAAATCTTTTAATTCTTGCTTCTTTTGTTCTAAGACTTCCTCTTCTTTTCTTCTGGTCTAATTTCTCTCAATCTAGGGTTTTCCTAATGACATAGAAAATGGGGCATTGTTCTTAATAAATTTAACAACCTCAAAACCTTCCCCTGTCGTAGTTCCATGAGCACTCATAACTATCTGAGTGATTCTTCCACATAGGGTTATCAGCTTTCCTCTAAATAATCATATTCCTCCTAATGAAGGAATCATAGCAGGCTTTCTTAAAATTTCCCAGGTTCTTTCTGTCATAATATTTGTCTGTGTTTCTTCATCTAGAACACAGTCTATGTCGAAGTATCCTATTCTTGTTTCTATGCACTCTTTTTCTTTGAAGATCTCTAATAAGTTAATATTTTGGTGATCATTTAGGGTTTCTTTCATTTGCAGTAATACAGTCTCTGATTCTTTCTGGGGTTCTATCGTGGTCTTAGTTTCTTGATCTTCCTCAGGGTTTTCTTGTCTCATATTCATTCTTTCAACCTTAGCAATCATTCTAGGGCAATCCAAAACTTCATGATCCATAGCTTGACAACAAAGACAACTAGGTTATCTACCAGGGCATTCTTTAGCAAGATGTCCCAGTCTTCTGCAATTATATCAAAGAGTTAATCTTCTTTTTCTTTGAAATGATCCCCAACCTTTCATGTACTACGCATTAGGATTGTAGTAGCTAACCTGCAAAAATTTCTTTCTAGGATCCTGCATCCATTTGTTAGTCCAAACATTCATTCTATGCATAGGAATAACATATCTTTCATTATTTCTATCAGATCTACTCATATGAAACCTTCTTTCATCTAGTTGTGCCCTACTTTTCAAGATAGGACAAAATTTATCAAACAGACCTAGATCCATACTTTTGAAACAAAAATTTCCACTTATCTTTCCTTTTTCAATCAAAACTTTTCACTGTTCTTACCTTTAACAAAGCACAAAGACTTCAAATCTTACCTCTTTTCTTCAAATCTAACTTTTCTTCTTAGCATAGAGCTTCACAAGTTAAGTAGACTATTGTGCACTAAAGCAACAGATCTATGCACATAGCTTTCTTTTCTTCAGTTCCAAGCAATCACAATTTCAGGTCCTGGCAACGGAACTATTTGTTGGCACAGGGGCAGAACTAGGGTTCAATGCTACAATAGTCCACCAACAAAACCCTAACTACCGGCCCTTTCAGCAACACCTGCAAAGTAGATGAAGTCTCACCCGAGGTAGATGCAAGGGTGGTTGCAGGATTCAGATGTCTACAACCTTAGCTGGGACACCAATCTGCGATTACAACACCTTAACAAAGCACTTAGCAGTTACAGTTCATTAATATTTAACCAATATCTACTTTGCAGATAAAACCCTAATAACAGAGAAGCACAGTATTCACACAAATCCAATATAATCCAGCACTAAGCACATCAACATAGATCATATCTAGCATTCAATCACATTATTAAGCATAAAGTATTAACAGATCTATCTATCATTCATATATATCAAAGCACTTAAGCAAGTAAACACAGCAATACATAGCACAAAGCATAGCAACACAGGATATATCTCTTTTATTACTTTCATGCACACATGTGCATCTACCCAACTTTTAATTCTTATTCCCTCTTTTTCTAGACTTTATTATATCTCAATTCCCTTAACTTATTTAATATTTTAATTAGTCACTTATTTAGACTTAGACTCTTTGTTAGTTTTTCTAGTTCATATTTTAATAATTAATTTCATGCTCTTTCTAAGAATGTCTAAGTATTTTATTTTACTTTCTAGGCCTTCTAGATTTGTGTTGACTCAATACTTGATTACGCGACATGCCCTTCAAGATGCACCTTCGTGCTCCAAGGGTGTCACTTTCCATTGACCAATTTGGAAGTTTGTTCGACACTTGGAGACAACACTCCACTTGGTTGACCTTGTGAGAGACTAAGGGTTGTCTAAGGAATAAGGATTCTTCCTTATTGCACGCCCCTTAGAATTCTTTGTGAGTGATTGTCTGAGTCTACCCTCATGGTATCGTGGACCTCTCGGAATGAGGTAATCATTACCATGCTTTCAAGTCCCGGCGGGAGTGCTAGTAGGCTATGACAGGGACAATGCCACACATCTCCCTCATTTTTCTGGTTTTCGTGTATGACCCCTTTACTCCATATGTGAGTCGGATTAGAAAGTGTCGCCATGTTTACATCCACTGACAATAAATGTGTCAATAATCCATATACATAATATCCATATGAGATCATCCTATAACACATGCGTGTAAATGAATACTTAAAACTCAAACCAAATACAAGTCCTCTCTCTGACTCAATCTAGAATCCAAGGAAGTTCGTTGATGCCATCGACATCCTCAACCTATCATTTATATTTCACACTCAGAAGAAATCATCAATAATACGTGTCAATATATACATCTAGAATTTAACATATAAATCAAAATGACATCAAAATATAAATCATAATCAAAGCACTCTCATAATGTGTCATAATCAGATCACTTGCTCGCAAGTGTCCTCAAAGAATAAGTTAGTATAAAATGTGATCAATGGAACTGGATCTTACAAGGTTTGTGATTAAGTTGAAACATTTTGTAGATCTAAAGGTGAGACTTTTAATGTTTTTCTCATTCTTTTTAAATTAATTTGTTTACAATTTAAACCTAAAGATTTACCCTCTAGATTTGAATTAACATGATGGTTTCAACACACTTTTTCTCTTCCTTGTATTTCTAATAGTCATCATGAACAAGAAGATACTATTGCCCGTACTGAATTTAACGTTGTTAATGAAAATATTGTTGACTCTATTCATGAAAAGAATATTGAAATAGCTAGTAAACAGACTCGGGAAAATATGAATATGATAGTTTTTTATCCTAATACTATCAAAGAAGAAATCCAACAATCAACATTTTTAATTAAGAATGATAGCAATAATTTTTCTTCCAGTAGCATGCTTCGTACAACAGATTCCTCTATTTTTTCAAATTTTGTTCATGAATTGCAATTACATAATTCAGAGCATTTTAATCATAATTTTCATGAATTTAATTCCATCCAAAAACATCATGTTCCTGAAACCAATTCTGATAATATTAAATCTGACTTATGTATCATGAATATTAATGGAGTAACAGAAATTGAAATTCGAGAATTAAATTGTAATTTTTAATGACCATTTTGTAGAGAGGGAAACTTTTCACCTCATATGTTCCAATAGTCATTATGATTCATACCTTGATTTGTTTAATAAATTGAATCCATTTGATAATAATTTAATAGTTCCTCTGGTGCAGGAGCGTCACTCCAACTCAACAGTGCGTCAATAGCCAACATAGCAGCGCACAAGGAGGGAACAGATCCCAAGGAGAGAGAAGCACCAGCTTTCTCATTTTTTAGTTTAAATCTCAAATTTAATGTAAATTTAATATTATAAGGCTTGAGGAAGGATGAGTCATTGTGTTTGTACAGGATGCATGTAAATTCTCCTTTAATGGATGACATGTAGATGAGTCTAGATCCGATTTGGGCTAGATGTAAATTAAATGTAATTTAATGTAAGTAGGTAGAGGAAGGCTTGAGAAGCCCCTCTTATGTAAAAAGATCAATTGTATCAAGATTTTCATAAGGAAGACGAGAATATGTAAGTGAATGAGATAGAGAAGAGAGGAGAGGAGAGAAAGAGTTGAGACTCTGTTGCAGTCATGTCTTGTAAACATTGTAAATAGCATTCAGTTTTAATACAAATGTAGATTTCCCTGCATATGAGGTTTTGTATGTGTGTTATGTGTGAATGAATGTGTTTATTATGTATATTTATGAATGTTGTTAGTTCATGTATGTTTCCTTTGCAGGAATAGATAGACTTCTCTATCTATGTGAGTTTGTGAGTGTTATGGGCTCTTAAGGCTAGTGCAAGGAGTGAAAGTTAGAGTTGTGGAAAAACTCTAAGGATCCATCTCAAGGTGTGTGCAAGAACTCATTCATGAGTTCGGGAAGAGCATGTCAAGTGGGCACACCAGAACAAGTCATAGAGATCAGAGGAGAGATAGTGTGAGTGTGCGTAGAGCCTATGCAAGGAGTGCAGAAGGTGAGAACTTTCTAAAGTTCCAGACTGCAGAGAAAGCACAAGGAGTGTGCAGGTGAATCTAAAAAGTTCAAGACTCAGGAGGAGAGTGCAAATAGTGCACAAAGACAACCTACTACTAGAGTGTTAGTAAAGATCAGGAGGAAGAGCATAGGCAGCCATAAGGTTGTTGAAGGAACACTCTAATAATGTTCAAAATCTCAGGAGAGAGAGCACAGAGTGTCAGGAGGGCACAAGAGGTCATATGAATAGAATAAAGGGACTGAACCCTTTGAAACTGAAGAGTTGAAAGATCAGGACGAAGAGCGTGGGTACCAGGAGGGTATAGGGAGTTGTTTAAGGAACAAAGGGCCTAGCCCCTATGAAGTTTGAGAAATTACAAGCTCATGAGAGATAGTTTCGTTGTTCATAGTTCCAACACAAGGAATGCGGAGGCCAAACCATTTATAGGTTGAAATCTTAGGAGAGGTAGTCTGAGTTCTTGCAAAGTGAGTGCAAAGAGAGCACAGGATTGGAAAGTCGATAATTATTGAAGAAGCTCATAGGAGATAATTGCAAGGAGTGTGCCCACACTTCATCCAAAGTGTTGAATGAAGCTCAGGAGGAGTAGCATTTTCTAAAATGTAGGCAAAGGCCAAGCAGTCGGTCCTACAGAAGAAGATAAGAGGCCAAACCTTTGAGAATTTGAGAAATCCTTCATTGGAAGGAAGCGAGGCTGCAAAGGAGGAGGAAGCTAAAACAACCTTTGGATTAGTTGTAATATTTGATCTGGGCCATTAGATCAACCCTAGGCAGAGGAGGAGTGTGCAGGAAATGAGAACAGATCCCATACATCGGATCTGAGAGAAAAAATCATGATTCATTGACCTTGTAGTTCGGAGATTCGGCACTCCAAGAGAAATTGACCTTGGAGTCAACAGGAGGAGAAATCCCTGAAGCTCTAAAGTTCTAGAGTGGGTCTACACCATAGATCAAGGGGAATGAATGTGAGCCATAATATTCTAGAGTGATTCATGAGTTTAGCGGTCTGGGAGAATTTGGGCATTGTTGCACAAAGGAAAGGAATTCCCTAGTCCAAGAGTACATCTTAGTCATCGGTTATAAGTACATGTGTCCATAGATCGAGCATGGTTCATAATTTTATCGCTCTATAGAATTTGAAGTGTTATTACAAGAGTGTGCAAAAACCTCAAAGCTTCGAAGCCTAGAGCAGATCCTCACCATTGGCATCAAGTGTACGTGTCTACAGATCACGAGACTTCGAAGATTTGACACTCTGAAGGAATTTGGGTGTAAATTATTCTAGGTAAAAAATCATTGAAGGCTCGAAAGTCAGAGTCCATGTTGATCATCCATCATTAGGGACACATGGACCATAGATCCCCTCCCTTCGCTAGTTCTGTGTTCGGTTGTTCGGGGGATTGGTGGTGGTTAGAATTTAAAAATCTTGAAGCCTAGAGCTCCAAAGTAAATCAAAGTCACTGTTTGTTGGAGGAATAAGGGTCATAGATCGTCGTAGACCGTCGGTTCAGCATTCGGTGATTCGGGAGGAAGTGTGGTGTAAGGTATGAAAACTCCCAGAGGCTGGAATGTGGAGTAAGTGAGAATCATTGATCTGTGACAAAGGTCAGTCGTCTAAGCTATAATTTCATCGTTCATGAATTCATAAGTATTGTATGTTGGAGCAAGAAAAACTCTCGAAGCCCAGAGCCACAGAGTTACTGTGAGTCATGTATTTTGGCACGGGATGTAGACCTTCGATCCTGGGGCCAGTTCGAGAATTTTCCAATTCAGTGTTCGGATGTTTAAAAAGTTGTTGAGGGAAAAACTCCCATATTTTCAAGCTCCAGAGCATTGAAGCAGTGTTTTTTGTTAGGCATCTAGTTCTAGCCCGTGGTCATATGTGATTTCCACCCGAGAAAAGGGGCTAGCCCCTGATTTTGATAATAAAGGAAAAGGGGGCTTAGAGAAATCATATGTGGGTCTTTGTGGGACATGCACAAGGAAATTAAGGACCTATGAACATTGAGACAATATCCAGCAGTGATCCAAGAGCGCAAGCCCCTAGGAGTGGTGGGGGTTTTCATCAAGTGGTATTAGAGAGTAGAAAATATTTTGTCTAATACCATCAAGTGGTATCAGAGCTCAGATAAGATTTTTTCTGATACCATCATATTGTATCAGAGCTTTATTTTTTTCTGTAGACAACAACCAAAGGAGGAGAAATTTGAGTGTTGGCGCTCTATGTAAATATTGTATGCAGGTGTGCAGTAGAGCAGACAATTGGGTGGGTTGAAAGAAAAGGAATAATTTTGTTCTTGAAATAGAGGAGAGCCCATGGATTTATTAAGGTGAGTAGTTGGAGTACAGCATCCAGAGAGCCAGGAGTGCTTAGGAGAAGGAGCAAGCACAAGGTGTGCGCCTACACTCAGTCGAATTGTAAAATATCAAAGAAGGTTCCAGCAGGATGGCGCAGACCCCCTGCCCTCAGGTCGAGATCAGCACATGATATTTTCCCAAACCACGCAAAGAGTTAATTAAACCCCTTGTTTAAGCCACGAAAGATTTTGGGCTTCGCGAGTTGGAGGTTCTTGATGCAATGTCACAACTCTTACAATCACCGAAACACAAAATGTCAATGAAGGTTGACTCCTTCAACACGATGAGCACACACCACCTGTTACCCACAAGTTTCGGCTTTCAGGACTTGGAGAGAACAAACAACAGTCGTTCCTCTTCCCTTATGATTCCTCGAACTCCAAAATTTCGCCTTTTGCAGGATCAACAACTATAAGCCTCCCTTGATCCAATGGTCCCGATATTTTCAAGATTTCGCAAACCAGGAGTTTGAAACTCTCGACTCCAAAATAACTTGTCACGCCAATCACTGAATTCCTGAAATAAGAATTCGCACAAGATCCGACGACTCTCGTTGGACTGAATCCAATGACCCCTATCTCTCCTGAGCTTATGGGTGATTGAAAAGGTACTCGCCTTAACCCCCTTACTTCTTTGCAAGATTCGATGTCTCTCAGACCTTTGACACTTCTCCACAAAGTTTTCTTGTCGTTCGATTCCACACCTAATAATCCCTTTTCTGATTCGGGAGTTAGAGTGACCAAGGATTTTGGGCTGCACTCCAAACTTACAAACCCTAAATTTCTGAAATGATCTGACGGTTCGAACTGACCATGATCAATGGTTCACATTGATTATTGATATCAGGGTGGTGGTTCATTCGACTCCTGACCACCTTGCAACTCCTCTGGATCCTACAGTCCTCGCAATTTCGCAAGTTCTCCACGGATAATTTTGACTTCCTGATTCACTCCTCAATGACTTCTACCCAAATGACTCAGTGTTCTCCCTCCTAAACTTGACTTCTATGAGATGATTTCGACCTTCCTCTCCCTTTGATCACTTCAAAGGTTAAATCCCTCATGAGCTTTCACTCATAAACTCAATCTTCCAAAACGGATCCCTACACACACTTCTTGCGGAAAACTTTCAAATAACCTCTGGTTATTTGAGTCTTCGACCCTGTGCACTCTTTTCAATAGTAGTCTCTCAATCTTCTTTCTGGATTTTTAAAATCCAAGGCTTCAAGTGGCCTACGCACACCTTGCACAGCTCAATGCTTCACCTACACTTCATCTAGTATGAGAACAACGATATCTCTCCTAATATTTCTGAGATAAAACTCAGACCCTCGTCAACGCACACCTTGCAGACATTCACTGCACTCCTTGTAGGAATCCCCAGGGAGAGAAACAATTGAAACTCATTCTTCTCCTCTCTCAGACTTCATACATTCAACATGAAATCATACACACAACACAGCATTGAAATAAATGTGTAACAGAGAAACAAATCAACTCTAAATATACCATTCAACTAATGTAAACAGTAAGCGTCATAACACCATGAAAATTTAGTCAAATCTTCATATATTAACTCAAGCATTCCTGCACATGGGTTCTTCTCTACAACTCTCTGCTTCAGCTCTACAGCTTATGAATTCTGAATGATCATCCAGTTACAATGATACAAGGGTGAGGGTGTCTATATCTGTTTTCCCTCCTACACTTCTAAACTGCCTAATCTATTAAATTAAATCTACCTACTTGCATTCATTACGCATAAATACCTTTACATTCGACAGATGAGAGCAATGTTGAAGATCTATTTACAACATCTAGATATAAATGTAAGTATGCTTCTCTTATCTATTTCATTAATGTCCATCCATTAATCTTCAAAACACTTCAAAATGTGCGCGGGTGCTTTTCCAACTTTCTTCCGCCTTTAGGTTGCTTGGTTGGCTGCATACGATGCTCCTGCATCATACTCCCTTGCTTGAAAATTTTCATGAACTCCTGTTCATGAGGTCTTGCACGGTCTATCCATGCCTATGAATTGTTGCTTCATCCTCCCAACTGGCATCTTCAACTGGATGTCCCTTCCATTTGACCAAGTATTCAAAATACTCTTTTCTCCTGGTCTTTTTGCTAATCCTTTTGTCAATTATGCTTTCCATCTATGGATTTTTCAGCTACAGGGATTTGTTTTGTCCATTGAATTTCTTTATGTTCCTCCTCTACTCCTACTTCTTCAACTCTATAAGGGTACAAATCCACAATATTGAATATTGGTGAGATTCTAACCAAATCGGGGAATTCAATCTCATATGTGTTTGCCCCAAATTTCCTTATGACCCTGCACAGTCCAATATTTTTCATCTTTAGCTTGTTATACGTTCCCCTTGGGAACCTCTCCTTCCTCAGATGTTCAAGAATTAGATCACCAACTTCAAACTAAATTTATCGCCTGTGTTGATATACTCTACACTTGTATTCTTGATTTGAACTCTGTAATCACTCCTTAATTTGGCTGTGAAGCTCATTCATTCCTTCTACAAAGTCTTTTGCACTAGCACTTCTAAATTTGGCTTGTTCTGCATCTTTCAATTCAGAAAATCCCCTTGGTTGCATTCCATATACAATATGGAATGGATTGTGCCCTGTGCTTCTATTGAGTGAATCATTGTAAGCAAATTCTGCCTGTGGCAGAATGTGATCCCATTGACTGCAGTGTTCAGTCACTAAGCTCCTTAACAAATCTCCCAAGCTCATGTTTACGACCCATGTCTGTGCATCCATCTGAGGATGATACACTGAGTTGAAAGACAAAATTGTCCCCAACTTCTTCCATAAGGTCCTCCATAAATTCCCTATGAACTTGGTATCTCGATCAGAAATGATGCTCTTTGGCAATCCGTGAAGTCTTATGACTTCCTTGAAAAATAGATTCACAATATGAGTTGCATCGTTGGTTTTCTGGCATGGTATGGAATGTGCCATCTTTGAAAATATGATGACTACCACAAAGATCAAATCACATCCTCTTTCTATCCTTGGTAGTCCCAATATGAAATCCATGCTCACTGCATCCAATGGCCTTTCAGGTATGGGTAATGGCTGGTATAACCCTGCATTCTGCCTTTTTCCTTTCGTTTGCTGGCAAATTCTACATCTATCCACGAATTTCTTAACATCTGTTCTCATCCCTGGCCAGAAATATGAGTTATTCAACTTTGAGAACGTCTTGTCATGACTGAAGTGTCCGGCCAATCCTCCACTGTGTTTTTCCTTCAGCAGGTTCTCCCTCATGGAGCATTTAGGAATACATAGTTGATTTCCCCTGAACAATAATCCATCCTAGATCATGTATTCAATCCATTGGCTTCTATCCCTGAGAATTGGATTCTCAGATGCCTCATATGCCTCTTTAAAATCTGGGTCATCCCTGTACATTTCTTTGAGGTTATCAAAACCCAAAGTCTTGACTCTGAATTCCTGCAGAAGCAAACATTTCCTGCTCAAAGCATAAGTAACTTTGTTAGCAGTCCCAGAAATATGCTTAATCACAAAAGTAAAATTCTGCATGAATTCAACCCAGTTATCATGCTTTTGGTTCAACTTCTCCTGTTGAGTCACGAATTGCAAAGCATGATTATGACTATACAAAACAAACTCCTTGGGAACCAAATAATGTCTCCATTTCTTCAGTGCTTGTATGACTGCATAGAATTCTTTGTCATACATGGAGTACTTAATCTTCGCTTCATTCAGTTTTTTTCTGAAGTATGTGACTGGCCTATTGTCTTGGCTTAAGACCACTCCAATTGCAAATCCACTCATGTCACACATGACCTGGAATGTCTTGCTAAAATCTGGCAAAACCAAAATTGGTTACTCGGTGATCTTTTCCTTCAGCAGATTGAAACTCTTCTCTGCTTCCTCCGTCTAATGAAAATATTTATGTCTTTTCTTCACTGTATCCATCATTGGTGCACTAATTCCACTGAATTTTTGGATGAATTTCCTGTAGAATCTAGCCAAACCATGGAAACTCTGAACTTCAAACACGCTCTTCGGTGATGGCCAATTATTAATCGCATTTATCTTTCCTGGATCCATTTTCAATTCATTTTCAGAAATAACAAAACCCAAATAAATGATTTATGTCCTCATAAATGACGATTTCTTCATATTGATCAACAATTTCTCTTCTTGTAACCTCCTCATTACTGCAACTAGATGCTTTAAGTGTTTTGCTTTTGTTTTGCTGAAAATTAGTATATCATCAAGATATACAATGAAGAATTTCCCAATGAAATCCTTCAAGACTTCATTCATCAACCTCATGAAAGTAATGGGTGCATTCATTAGGCCAAATGGAATGACAAGACATTCATACAATCCTCCATTTGTCTTGAATGTTGTCTTCCATTCATCATCTTCTCTCATTCTAATTTGATGATATACGCTTTTCAAATCAAGTTTTGAAAAAAAAAATTCTCCACTCAAGCAATCCATCAAGTCGTCCATCCTTGGCAATGGAAACCTATATCTGATGATAATCTTATTGATTGCCCTTGATTCGGTACACATTCTCCAGCCACGGTCTTTCTTTGGGCTAAGCATTGTCAGAATAGCGCATGGACTCAAGCTTTCTTGAATCAATCCTTTGTCCATTAAGTCTTGGACCTGCCTCTTAACTTCTTCATTTTCTTGCGACATCAATCGATATGCTGCTTTTTTTGGAAAACTGGCTATAGGTATAAGATCGATATGATGAATTATACTCCTGATAGGTGGAAATGAACAAGGTAGTTTTTCCACTACTATATCAGCAAATTCTCCCAGCAATTCTTGGATTTCTTCTGGTAAATCATCTATTCTCGTACTGGTCAAAACAATTCTAGGCTTCCTAACCACAATAAATTTTGTGTCTTCCTTCTTCTTAACCTCATCAAGAAGTTCCTTCCCACTCATGAGAAGTACAGTGTTTCTCATCTCTATTTTCACCTCTTTATCCTCAATCGGCAGCAACATGTGGGTCCTACCATTTGTCTCCAGGGTATACGTGTTATTTCTCCCATCATGAACTACGTTTCTATCATATTGCCATGGTCTTCCCAGCAATAGATGGCAAACATCCATGGGAATGACATCACATAATATCTCATCTTTATATCCTCTTATTTTAATTTCAACTAAACATTGTTTAGTGACATTTACCTGATGTCCTTTTTGTAGCCACGAAACTCTGTATGGGCTTAGATGTGCAACAGTCTATAGCTCCATCTTTTCTACCATCTCTGTAGATACGAGATTATATGTGCTACCGTTGTCCACTATGACCTTGCATACTCTATCCTTAGTTTTGCAAGTAGTATGAAACAGACTGTTTCTTTGGGCTGGGTTCTCTAGTTCCTTCTTTGGTTTCAAGAGAACTTTCCTCATCATTAAGTATCTTCTGCCCTCAACGTCCTCTGCCTCAACATTCTACCCATGAGCTTCGAAAATGTGAGTTTCACTGCCATCTTTCTTCCTATCTAGACACTCATAAGATTTATTTCTGATGTTTCCACAAGCAAAGAACTTCACTTCACCTCCTCTGCCTCTTCCTCTTCCTCTTGCTCAAGGAAAAGTATTTCTATCAACATACCTCCTTCCCTATGGGTTTCCTCCTCTCCCAGGTTGAGTTTGAGGTTTCTTCTTTTCTTCCTTAGGTTTCTGAGTTCTGTCTTGGGCAATTGTCTTGCCTCTGCTTTGATTTCTACCTCGACTTCTTTGACCTTGCTTCCGGCTCAGCTTCTCTTCGGCTTTCAGAGCCATCTGATAAGCATCTTCCACATTTTGGATGGTCATCATGCTCATCTCATCTTGAATGTCATATCACAGACCATTCATGCACCTGGAAACTTTTTCATCATCATTCTCCCGATGACCTTCTCTGATGTTTATCCTGTAGAATTCTTCAATGTATTCTTTCACTGACATCATCTTCTGTCTCAAATTCTACATCCTCCGAAACATAGTGATTTGATAATCCCTGGGTATAAGTTTGGCTTTCATTTTTGCAACCATTCTATCCTAGTTCTTGATTTTCTGTTTTCCTTTGCATCATCTATCGGCTTGCAGTTCATCCCACCATAGTGTTGCATGCCCTTTAAGTCTGGTAACAGCATGTGTGACTTCTTATCTTCCTCGACATCCTCATAGTCAAAGTATTTGTCTAAATCTCTAATCTAGACTAGAATTTCTTCAACATCCAAGTTTCCTTCGTACACTGGAATATCTATTTTTTCCCTAGCACCTATCCTTGCAACAGCCCTGAATAGGCATTCTTTTGCAACACTTCCGATTGCAACTTCTTCTTTTATGGCTTCATTTTCACTTTCAACTTTATTGATATCCCTAGAATCAATTATGTGCCTTTGTGCTATCTCCATAGCATCAAGTCTGGCATGTAATTCGTGCATTTCCCTTTCCACTACTGGATCAAGTATTTGCTTGTCTCTTCTTCTCAGCGGCATGGCTGTAAATTTTCCTCTTTTCTCTCTGCTACAAGAAGCAAAGAATTTGTTCTGAGCTCTGATACCACAACTAGTGTGTATCAGACTACTCCTTTTCCTCTAGCTCCCTCTGCCTGAAATATTCAAACAAAAATCAGGCTCTGATACCACAACTGGCGCAGACCCCTTGCCCTTGGGCCAAGATCAGCACAGGATCTTTTCCCAGACCACGCACAGAGTTAATTAAACCCTTTGTTTAAGCCATGAAAGATTTCGAGCTTCACGAGTTGGAGGTTCTCGATGCAATGTCACAACTCTTACAATCGCCGAAACATGAAATGTCAATGAAGGTTGACTCCTTCAATGCAACGAGCACACGCCACCTGTTACCCACTAATTTTGGCTTTCAGGACTTTGAGAAAACAGCCAACATTCATTCCTCTTCCCTTATGATTCCCTTAACACTGAAATTTCTCCTTTTGCGGGATCAATGACTGTAAGCCTCCCTTGATCCAATAGTCCAAATATTTTTGGGATTTCGCGAACCGAGAGTTTGAAACTCTCGACTCCAAAATCACTTGTCACACCAATCCCTGAATTCCCAAAATACAAATTCACACAAGATCCGACAACTCTCATTGGACTGGATCCAACGACCCCTATGTCTCTTGAGCTTATGGGTGATTGAAAAGGTACTCACCTTAACCCCCTTACTTCTTTGCAAGATCCGATGGCTCTCGGGTCTTCGGCACTTCTCCACAAAGTGTTCCCATTGCTAGAGTGGCCAAGGATTTTGGCCTACACTCCAAACTTATGAACCCCAAATTTCTGAAATGATATGACGGTTCGAACTGACCACGATCAATGGTTCACATTGATTCTTGATATCAAGGTGGTGGTTTGTTCCACTCCTAACCACCTTGCAACCCCTCTGGATCCTATGGTCCTTGTGATTTCACGAGTTCTCCATGGAGAATTATGACCGCCTGATTCACTCCTCAATGACTTCTTCCCAAATGACTCGGTGTTCTCCCTCCTGAACTTGACTTCTATGAGAAAATTTTGACCTTCCTCTCCCTTTGATCACTTCAAAGTTTAAATCCCTCCTGAGCTTTCACTCGTAAACTCAAGCTTCCAAAATGGATCCCTGCACGCACTTCTTGTGGCAAACATTCAAATAACCTCTGGTTATTTGAGTCTTCAACCCTGTGCACTCTTTGCAATAGTAGTCTCTAAATCTTCTTTCTGGATTTGTAAAATCCAAGGCTTCAACTGGCCTGTGCACACCTTTCACATCTCAATTCTTCACCTGCACTTCAGTTGGTATGAGAACAATGATATCTCTCCTAAGCTTTATGAGATAAAACTCAGACCCTCGTCAACACACACCTTGCAGACGTTCACTGCAATCCTTACAGGAATCCCCATGGAGAGAAATAATTGAAACTCATTCTTCTCCTTTCTCAGACTTCATACATTCAACATGAAATCACACACACAACAAAGCATTGAAATAAATTTGTAATAGAGAAACAAATCAACTGTAAATATACCATTCAACTATTCTAAACAGTAAGCGTCATAACACCATGAAAATTTATTCAAAGCTTCATATATTAACTCAAGAATTCATATACATGGGTTCTTCTCTACAACTCTATGCTTCAGCTCTACATCTTATGAATTCTAAATGATCATCTAGTTACAATGATACAAGGGTGAGGGTGTCTATATCCGTTTTCCCTCCTACGCTTGTAAATTGTCTAATCTATTAAATTAAATCTACCTACTTGCATTCATTATGCATAAATGCCTCTACATTCGACAGATGAGAGCAACGCTCAATATCTATTTACAACATCTAGATATAAATGTAAGTATGCTTCCCTTAGCTATTTCATTAATGTCCATCCATTAATATTCAAAACACTTCAAAATGTGTGTGGGTGCTTTTCCAGCTATCTTCCACCTTTATGCTGCTCGGCTGGATGCGTACGATGCTCCTGCATCATGGTAGAACTAGAGGCTAAGCGAGGAGAGCTTGGAAGAGGTTTACTATAGCTCACAATGAGCAAGTAGAAGCTCACATATGAGAGGATAAAATGGCTAGTGAATGCCATAAACAAGGTCCAAGAGGAGACCACAAGAAAATGAGTAGAGAGGACATGGATAAAGAGCTCAATGAGACCAGAGAGGATCTCAATAGATTAACGTTGCAATGGAGAAAGATGCAGCAAGAGAGATGGAGGTATGAGTGGCCCATGAAAAAGAAGGTAAATTGGCCTATCCAACAATTGATTTCAAAGAGGAAGAACTAGATATTGAGGAGGTGGTTGGGGCAAGTGGAAAACCTTAGTGACATGGAGGAGGAGATGGTTCACATTTGTGAACCAAAATATGGAGAAATCCTCGATGGAGGAGAGAGATCATTTGAAGATCTCAAAGACTACCAAAAGGGCAGAAAGGAAAAGTCAGGTTTCTAGGTGGAAAAAGAGGAGATGAGACTATCTGAAAATCTCAGGAATTCATAGAAGGGTTCATATCAGCAAGGAGTGTTGACAGAAGAAAAGGAGGAAGAGGCAAGAGAGAAGCCTCATCAGCATGAAGATTCATGTGGGGTTGCAGACCATGTGAATGAAGATGATAAGAGGTTGAATACTTCAACTATCAAGGAGGAATATTAGAGGTGCATTGTGATCATTGGGGGAACCTGCATATTCCTTCCAAGAAGCCCAGCAGAGGCTAGTGCATGTGTTGCACATGAGGAAGTGATGTAGGAGGAATCTAGAGAAGAGGCCATTGTGCCAAATGTTTTTAAAATTAACATTTTATGTGAAACTGCAGGTGCAAGAGAAGAAAGACAGCCAACAGATACTATCATGGAGGAGGAAGAAGAAGGAACATATTCCCAAAGTTTGAAGGGAATAAAATACCATAACCATGTTTTGATGGTAGGGGAGATCAGAGTATCTCTTGGAACTGGATTAGGAGAAAAGGCCAATGAAGATGTTGCTTGTAAAGAAGCTAACAGACAACCCACAGATTATGTCATTTCAGAAGACAGAAGGAGGAGAAAAGAAGAGAATTCAGTGGAATTTCTCATAAATTGCATCAAGGAAGATGAACGGAGGACAACTGAAGAATTGGAACCTACAGCAGGAGAGAGAGCAGTAGACAGCATGGATTTTGTTGATATGTGTGAAGAATTGGAAGCCCTGGGAGAAAGAGTAATAACCCAGAGTAGGCTCATCCAACAGGTCAAGTTGGAGTTTGATGAAGAGGAGGAGATGCAGCAGCAGAGCATACTGCAAGAGAGAAGACAACCCATGGACAATTTGGATAAGGAGATAGAGGAGATAAGAAGGTTGATGTTGAAGTCAGAAAGGGAGACAGTCGAAAATAGGTAGAGGTTGACCAAAGCAGAAGCAGTAGCAACAGAAGCAAAGCAAAGGAGTAGTTGGACATCTCCAAAATGACTTTTGGGACCCAAGAGGATCTCAATAGCAGTAGCAGAGGAGCCATGAGCAGGAGCTCATTATTTTTTCAGTATTGGAGTATGATGCAAAAGCATCACTCCAACTCAAAAGTGCATCAACATCCAGCACAACAGCGCACAAGGAGGGAGCGGATCCCAAGGAGAGAGAAGCGCCAGCTTTCTCGTTTCTTAGTTTAAATCTTAAATTTAATGTAAATTTAATATTGTAAGGCTCGACGAAGTCCTAGTCATTTTGTTTATATGGGCTGCATGTAAATTCACCTTTAACGGCTGACAGGTAGATGAATCTAGATCTTATTTAGACTAGATGTAAATTTAATGTAATTTAATGTAAGTAGGTGGAGGAAGGATTGAGAATCCCCTCTTGTGTAAAAAGATCAATTGTATCGAGATTTTCATAAGGAAGATGAGAATATGTAAGTGAATGAGATAGAGAAGAGAGGAGATGAGAGAAAGAGCTGAGACTATGTTGCAGTCAAGTATTGTAAACATTGTAAAGAGCATTCAATTTTAATACAAAGGCATATTTCCCTGCATATGAGTTTTTGCATGTGTGTTCTATATGAATGAATGTGTTTTTTAAATGTGTTTATTGTGTATATTTATGAATATTGTTATTTCATATATGTTTCGTTTACAGGAATAGATAGACTTCTCTATGTGTGTGTGTAACATACCCGGCCACCCAGGCCAGTTCATGCCACCGAATAGCTTTCATGCTATGATACCATCTTGTAACATCCCCAGCATCCAACTGGGCTATGCCACATAAAATCTTTTGAATGTATACAAATTAAACATATACACATAGAAACTCTTGCGGAACTTTATATATAAAAATCAAAACAAAAAAATACATTATGTAAATGCACAGATTCATACGGAAATAATAGTAACATATACATGCAACATAGACAGGAAATACCCATAAATATAAAGACAGGTATAAACCACACACAGGAAAAACCCATAAAAAGAAACACATAAATAATAATACAGCATATAAATTAACACACAATTGACACTTATCTTGGTAAAAATATCACCAACTTTGTGCATACCTTCCACAAACCTCCCAGCCTTAGACCACACTGCTCATCACTCTCAACAATGGGTCACCCCTGGGTCGGGACTAAACTCCACCTGGGTAAAAGGATTCCTAACCAGGATGGCATATCTCAGACAACAGGAAAGACTTTGTCATAGGTGCCAAATCAAACTAACAGACTACAATCCCTCATTCCCCACATGCATGTCCCACCCCAAGAAGTGTCTCCCTTCTTTTCTCAACATCCCCTCGGTTGCCCCACTTCCCTTCCAGGGCTTCAGCAACAGGTCAAACAGGAAGTCTCAGAGCCTTGTAGTTGTAGTTTATCACCTTTCAAAAATCAATTCCCAACAATTCTCTCACCTCGAGAGAAATTTCTCATGGGCCTGACAACCCACCTCTTTAGTATCCCACGGGCTTGGCAACCCGCTTCTTCAGTCCATATCCCTAGCTAACCAGGTACAAATACAAGTATAGGTATGGATACAGGTACAAGTATGGGTACGGTTATGGAAACATGTACAGGAAGGTACAAAGGACATTTGAATGAATGAGTACATGATGATGGGATGAATGAATGAATGAATGGGAAAATGCACTAAGTCCAAACTATGTGTATGCATGTTCCCAACTTGACACTTATCATGTTGAGAGCCACTTTGGTCCACTTGTCCCCATCTTTAGAACTTAGGATAAAATAATTATCCATACTTTATACTTTAAGGAATATTAATATAATATTCCTTTTTGGCTTAAACTCCCTAGCTTAGTCTATTTTCTTAACTTTTAGCCCCCCCTTTCCTTAACTAGTGGAGTTTAGTCTCCCATACTCTTTTATCTTGGTCGGTCTACACGCAACAATGTATTATATTAATGATATGAGTATTTACATATACAAAAATAGGCCCACTAGGATTTATCATCTAGGCTCTCCGACCTAATCATCACATAAGCTTTCTGGCTTATAATAACTATCTTACCAACTTATAAAACACAACATATACACAAAGGCTCCCTAGCCTCAAAATCGCACACACTTAAGTTTGTTGTGCGTGGTATCCTAGAATGTGCACACTTCATCATTTTAGCACACAGTACATGTGTGCACTATACCATGGAAGGTGCAAGCAAAATTATATCAACATCTCACCATCTTATAAACACATTTACATTTACATTTACAATTTGGGGTTCATCCTAGGCATATTACAATCCCCTCCCCTTATTTATGCATTGTCCTCAGTGCATTATATACCATGTACCATTCAAATTATTTAAAAATATCCAACTTTAGCTATTTGAAGCTTGTTGTCCATCTGGTTCTCTACTTTCTAACACCAATTATGGTCTTCATACTATAGTTGGAATTCAATTTCTCTATTCCATAGAGTTGCTTTCAGGAATAATTCAACTCATTGTTCCATTTGACACACCCTTCTTATTGTAGATACCATTCCATAAGCATCCTTGGGTTGCCTCCTCCTTGTTTCACTCACTATTCTAGGCTCAGGCATCCCTTCACTGCTACGTAGTCCTTCAGCGATCCATCTTGCCAAGGATTTTACACACAAGGAGAGCGCTAACCCATTACCAGAACCCCACCAAGGTTCTACAATTATAGGGATTTAGTATCCTCAATAGTAGTTGTTCTTTCCCAACATTCCTACTTTAATCAAGGTTATCTCATCTACATCACACACATGCAGTTATCATGAGAGAACATTATTAAAATTCCATTTTAGAAATCAAATCAATGTAGTCTTCCATCTAGATTTCAGCAAGCACCATGTTGAATACCATTTTTCCTGCAATGATTCTATCTTGCATACAACCAACACACTGTCAGTATTTCATGTACATCATATTTTAATTGCAATATGTACAAAAATCTTATGCAATGATCTTAGAATTGCCTACACCTAGAAATCCAATCACAATTACCAAACAATTTATTAGATAGAATGACTCATCATTCTATGCATATGCATGTTTGCAATTTATAACAGTGAGTTCATTATTTCAATTTTCTAAACAAAATTTGTAGTCACTATTCCTATGACTAACTAACTTGCAACTTTCCTATTGTAATGTTGAACAGTTCCTGAAATGTTCTCAACTCCATGAGTTAGCAACATTTCATCCATTAGTATAATTATTTCCATTCAAAAACATATATACATGCACTCGCAAAATGCATTCGGCAAATGCATTTAAGTATATAATTTTATCATGCATAAGTGCAAATCTGCCACTTACTAGGCATGAGTGCAACTCTCAATGCATATCTATTCAATGCACCTTTGCATTTATTTTCATAATGATCTTTATCTAAGTCATGTATCTCACCATTCATAAATTGGAAATACGACCAATGTCTTGACACAATCTCCACACACTTCCCATTGTCTTCTCAATTGCTTGGATTCCTTCCTTTTCGACCCAAACACTACACCAAGAATATAATTTTGTGGTTTGCATTAGTGTTAGAAAAAAGGTTGCAGTCCAAGTTTTTCTTTAAAGGTAGGAAGCTCATTGGGTATTTGTGTGGCACATAACCTTTCTATATCCATACCTTGCCATATCCAACCATTTCCTAGTCTCATACATGACTAGCTTTCTTGGCATCATTCCTATAACAAGTTCTCATCTTTTATTTCTTTGGTTATTACCTCATAACCAAATTAACATGACATTCTATTATGTCGGTGTGTGCATTCAAAAGATAAAAAGATTTGATAACTATAATAGGCCTCTATCCTTCACCACACCTAGTAGTAACTTATTCATGTTAATGCATTTAAACAATACCATACTATGTATTATAAAAATTCAATTTGGGGAAATTTTTACCTGAATTTCCCTTTGGCAATTATGTAACATAATTTCAAAAGAGAAATACTTACTTGCATGGCCGCCATTAAACAAATTTAATGCTACCTAATTAGTTTATGATAGTAGAAGCTCGCATGCCTCTTTATCAGTCTTATAATAAACATTCCAAATTTTTGTTGCTTCCTTCCATATGAAGCAACATTATCAACAACACTTGCAAACAAGCAATAATTCTCATTCTTTATGGTTGTCCCAACAAGCCATAAAACATTTGCTGCTACAGTAATTGCATCAACTTATTTCTCCATGTATCACTTTTCCTTGTTTATTCCAGAAGTCTTCAATTCATCTGGATTCCTGAATCTTCATGTGCTCTTCACGGTAACCATTGTGCATGATTATTTCTGACCTGATCACTTTCTAGCCAAATCACTCTTGGTTGCCTTTGATTTTCCATCCAAATACTAAACTAATATTAACCTTTAGATTTTATTTATTTCCTAAATCCATCTATCCCAACTCAAACTTGGATGAATTATAATTCCAATCATGTTGTCTTATAGACTTTGGATCTTCAACATCCATTTACTTTTCAGACTGAACTATTTCATCTCTTTGTTGATTGAATACTTTATTATTTGATTTTTCTTTCACTCTTCTCTTCTCCTTTCCAACTAGCCTCAAACTTGGCTTTCATGGCCAATCTCTAGAATACTGTAAGGATGCACATATGCCTCCTTCTCTAGTTGCATAGAATTAATTAAAAGTACTTAATATTGCTTTTAATTTACCATCATAATTTAAAGTGATACTTCCACCCCCTGGAAATGTCACTCATGGTTCTATGCCACTTGATATGGATTATTCTTAGGGACCATCTCTTTTGCATTCAAAACATGCATAGAACCATTTTCTTCTTCATGGTTCCTTACTGACTCTCTATAGAGATTCATTTCACTTTAAGTCTTTTTGGCTTTAACATCTCCATGCTATTGTGGAAATATCTTCAATACCTTTGGAATGCATCAACAATCCTCTACTATTCTTTCTTTCCATCCTGGAGTGTTTTCCTACATTCCCATTAACTTGATATCTACCTCATGATTTCTTCTTCCATTATCTTAGGATGTTCATGGACTTGCAACTACATATTATGCTGATATTAATTTTTAGCATTCCACTATTATTTGGATCCCTCTAATCCAACTCCTACATGACCCAATTATATTTCTCGACATTTTTTATGAGTAACCTTGGATAGTTAACACCAACTTCCTTCTTGAGGTACTTGATGTATCCCTTCCTTATCTGATCATATCAGCACTTGGATTTTCTTGATGACTACTACTTTCTCTTGTCTTGACCAATCTGATTTCAACACGACCTGCATAATCCACTTCCAACATGACATATTGATGTACCTATGCCTCAATCGACACTCCTTACTTATGTGCACCTTCATTTCTTTACCCTTGAAGTGATACCCTTCATGCCATGCTTCCACTCCGCACTCTGAAGTGATACCCTTCATGCCATGCTTCCACTCCGCACTCTGATAACCATAAGGGAAGCATTATTATATAATTGCATAGCTAATTCCTGGATATGATGCACTCTTTATCCATATATGCATCAAGCCTCTTTATTTATCTGATTACTAGCATTATGATAATCAATTCCTTTTATAATAGATATGACTCCAATGTATTTCTTAATCTGTATATTGGTTTCTTTGGGAGTAAAATTACTTTCACCAATTCATTCACTACATGATCTATTCCTTTGCCCATATTTCATTGAATACTTGACCAACATCAGTGGACTTCCTATAGTGGCTTCCCAAGACTTTATGGATGCACCCAGATCCATACCTTAACATTTTGTAGTCTTGGCTTTTGATCATCTTATGAAATAATTTTGTCATAGCACTCTTTCCCTGAGTACCATTCTTATATTTAACTAAATTTCAACCTTATCACCTCTTAAGAACTAAAGGTTTTTGACTCTGGAAAAATGTGCAGCCAACAAAAAATTTTAGGCTAAATAATTTAACAAATTTATGAAATTATGTACAATTATGTTCCAATAATGCATTATAATTCCTTCTTCTAATATCTTGTGAAAATTAATTGCCCAAATCAATTTTCTGCGTGGATAATTAGACTCCTCTATGCAATACATTTCTAATGATTTCTCCCTTTCTCAATTCTAAGTCTTGAGCAAAAAGTTATGGTCATTTGAAAATTGTCCATTAATTTCTCTTGTTCACACTTCGACTTGGTGCAAATATGTGTTGTAATTATGCGTTTTTGCACCTACCCCATTGGAATTTTGGTAAGATCTCAATTGGGTTTCTTCATATACTTATTTTGGATAGTCTTTCCAAGTTTCACCTCTTTATCGGTTCTGGACTACTAGTTACAGCCTGCTGAAGTTCTAGGCCAATTAGTGTTTTTGGTCTGGAATGCTACAGGTACCTTCTTTTCCATATTAAACATTTTTAACATGCCTAGAATTTTAATTCATCTCTAGTAATGTCTTCTATGGTTCAATATATTTCAATAGACTTCTCCTACACCTCAATCTGATTCTAGAGCATAAAGTTATGGCCCTTCGAAGTTAGTTGGGTCTTAAAATTTACCCATTGTTGTTTTTCCTGTAACTTCTTCATAAAAGCTTTGTTTGGCGAATGGTTTACACCATTAGAAAGATCTCTCTGAGCTCTTTCATTTGAGCTACAAATACAAATTATACCTTGAGACAACATGTTCTCGTGGTTTCTAAGTAGCTAAAAACGTTGCTCAGGGCCTCAAAAATGCGCTACAAAAAGATGACCTTCAAATAGTATAAAATGTTGCAAAAATTCACTGGTTTTCTGTTGTTGTAGACCATCCAAATGACTTCACACACACAAATTTGAAAATTTACACCCATATTTATCCTGCACGGCAACATCATAAGGTAGTACATGCTTCGCGCACCTATTACCAATGTGGATCACTTCTTTGTCGTGACAATAACTGGTGCGCACTACTTTTGTGTCACGTTCTAATATCCACTCCGCACAATTTTGGTTCATGCACTAATATCTGTAGCATGCAATTTTTGTGTCACGTGCTAATATTCTGCGCGCATTTCACTCTATGTGTTGCACCATGCCAAATTTTAGTAAGCCCCCACCATGCACCAGTACTCTGTATGCACCATTAACTAAACTCTCGTGTGCCAGCATATACCCACATTACTTGCACACCAACAAAATTCCTCTACACTCTATCAATATTGCGCACACCACATGCACCATTATTATGTGTGTGCACACTGTGTGTGCCAGTATTACGCATGTGCCACTCAATCCACACCGTTCAATGCTAAATTGAGTGTGCACACCCGCGCACCAAAATTTTTTGCGCATTACCACTCTGCATCGTGAAGTGCCAAAATTAAGTGCGCACACTCGTGCGCCAATATTTTCCACGCAATGCCACTCTGCACCGCACGGTGCCAAATTTTAGTGTACGCACCTGCACGCCAACAATTTTTCGCGCAATGCCACTATGCACCGCGCAACGCCAAATTTTAATGTGTGCACCTGCACACCAATATTTTTCCACGCAATTCCACTCTGCACTGTGCAGTGCCAAAGTTTAGCGCGTGCACCCTCGCGCCAATATTTTTCCACATATCACAAGATTTTCACTACGCATCATGCATTTTTAGTGCCCAGACCAGCACACATTCATTTTTATGCACATCAATTCCTCGTGAATTCTGTTGTAGAAGTTGGGGCTTTTGCCAAAAATTTTCACAATTTTTACCATAGACATTTTGCAACTATGAAATTTGTTCAATTTCACCCTGATAACAACAATTCAACCTCTCCAAAAACTTGGTTGACATTTCTGGAACGAATTTTTCCCAAACTCAATTCACAAATTGAGAATTTTAAATCAACTAATCTCACTCCATATGTCATGGCTTCCCTGTAACTTCAAATTTGACCAATTCCAGGTTTGAATTTTCTATAACATATATTAAATCAAGAACATCTCACCACTTGGCCAAATTTCTCAATTTTCTCCTGAATTTAATAACAGAAAATGGGTTTTTTCCCAATTCCACGTTGTTGCTACTAAATTTTACCATGGACGCTCTGTAACATGAAATTTGGCCACTTTGAAATCAATTCTCTGTGGAATTTCACTTCAACTCAACTTGCTTGGCCCATCCAAACTTAGTGTTGAAAACTGAAGCTCTGATACCATATTGTAACATACTCGGTTGCCTAGGTTGAGTCATGCCATTGAAAATCTTTCATGCTCTGATGCCATCTTGTAACATCCTCGGCATCCAACTGGGCTATGCCACATAAAATATTTTGACTGTCTACAAATTAAAACATATACACACAGAAACTCTTACGGAACTTTATATATATAACTCAAAACAGACAAATACATTATGTAAATGCACATATTCATACAAAAATAATAGTAACATATACATGCAGCATAGACAGGCAATACCCATAAATATAAAGATAGGTATAAACCACACACAGGAAAACCCATAAAAATAAACACATAAATAATAATGCATCATATAAATTAACACACAGTTGAAACTTATCTTGGTAAAAATATCACCAACTACGTGCAGACCTTCCACGAACCTCCCAGCCTTAGACTACACTGCTCATCACTATTATAACCCTAAATTGCACCACACATGCTTACCTGGCATCAGGCCAACTCTGAACAACTCTTCTAAAAACTCCATTTTTAAAAGTACACGCTAGCTGGCCCACTACAGCCCACGTGTATATAAAAGTACACGCTAGCAGGCCCACTACAGCCCGCGTGTACCTTCAGAATCACAAAAAAATGAAATTTGTCGCCAGAACAAAAGGCTATGGGTCAGTTAACTGAAACTCTCGGCCATGCATGGCCGAGGGTTCGTCCAAAACCCTAGGTCCTTCTAGCCTATAAAAGAAGGGGTAGGGATACCATTTGGAGGAGGAAAATTATAGCGAAGAAACTCTGCCCATTTGTCGAATCCATTGTCCCAACCCTTTAGCCTTTCCTCAAGCCAAAGGAGAATTAACGCAAAGCAGTTGGAGGACAGAAGAGGAGGAGCCCAGGATCAGGATCAAGGAGCAGTGGTCGGTCTCGACTTTGATTGTAAGTTGATTCATTGTTCAAATAATAAAAGAATACTTTTCCCATCCCAATGAATGAGTTATCTATGGTTTGTTTAATTTATGCTTAAATTCTAACCCTCAAGTAGAAAAATAGCATGCATGTGTAGTGTTTTGTCTTGATTGTAGGATTATCTTTGGAAGGAGCAGCGCAAGCAAGTGAGCAAAGTGCAACGGAGGATCTACACCAAACATCAGTAAAAAGGTTAGTAGTTCCTTTCCATGCATGTATTATGAAAGAGGGGTTTAAGTTTTGGGTGGTGGGTTAAAAAGTAATTTCTTTACGGTCAAAATTTGCATGCAAGTCTGAGCCTAGTTTGCTAGTCCGTAGGGTATTTTTCCCAACAAGAGAGTTGGAGACCGTACTGGGGAAGATACTCTTTAGGGTTTCTGGATTTAGCTGAGGTTTTTGGGTAGTTTAAGAGATTATATTTTATGTTTCTTTGCCTGTCTTTTTTTGTAAGGCCTGAGCTAGCAGGGAGCCTAGTTCTTTATACTAGTTTTCCCTGACTGTTGCTTGACAGCAATTGTCGGGACACACAGAGGTACACGCGGGCTGTAGAAGGCCAGCACGCGTATACCCGCCCCCTAACCTCTTATAGCCCGCATGTGAATGCTAGTTGTAGAGGTTTTAGTAGCGTGTAGGAGCTCAAAGAACTTAAGAGGCAATCCTCCTCTTCCCTATCAGAATTATACATTCTCAGGGGGTTTTATGGATCCTGTCTGAGTCTTGTTGGTTCACAGTCTTGTCTCGGTTTGTCTTTTTGTGTATTGTTATTCTTTGCAAATATTTTTTCTTTTCTGTTAGAAGAAGCATCGAAGCCTTCAAGGGACCCTAGTTGTCAATACCAAAGGCCTCTTCTAGGTCTGGGCTGCCTATTTTTATTTTTTGTCTTAGAATTTATACATACACATAGCCTGTATAAGGTCAGACCATGTGTACACACGTCCTATTTTAGCTCAGCACGTGTTCGCACGCATGTTGTTTCAGTGACAGTAGCGTGCTTGACAGGTTGATTTTCAATCAGGGTGGGGCAGTCATCCCCTCCTTTGGTGAGAAATTTTCCTCTCAGGTGTTTGAGTCTAGGGTTGAATAGTCAGTAGGTTAGGGCCTCTTACCCTTAGCCTGTTTTTTCTTAGTTGCTAGTTGATAGAAAATATAAAAAGAAAAAATTTTGTTTTATGGTTTTTAGACAAGCATAAGAGTCTTTGCTTTCTTGATTGCCATTGGGTGTCTTTGCTTTGATTCTTTGCAATCTGCACTTTAAGACAAAATTTTGTTTTTTCTTGGTTTTAGGCTTGTCGGTATTTTCCCTTTGTTGCTTGATTAGCACGTAAATAAAAATTAAAAATTAAAAAAAAATCTTTTCATTTTCTTCGTTGTTTGAAGATTGTGTTTCTGCATCAATAGCTAGGAAGAAGTCTTTTTGTTCGTAAGTTTTTGCAGTGCCTTTAGAGCATAAGTAGCTCGTAGTCGAGTGAAATTCC
Source organism: Picea abies (assembly GCA_900067695.1). Classification (NCBI taxonomy): domain Eukaryota; kingdom Viridiplantae; phylum Streptophyta; class Pinopsida; order Pinales; family Pinaceae; genus Picea; species Picea abies. The sequence goes on along the minus strand of CBVK0100848859.1, from coordinate 12,727 downwards.
TTTATGTTTGCTGCATGAAATCTTAGAAAAATTGAAAAGAAAAAGAAATCTTTCTTTGTGAAAATTTGTTGATTTTTGCATTGAGTAAAAGTATTTTGTTTCCAGCTTTTTCATTCGTTTTTTTCTTTAGTCTTTACACATCATCAGTTTCACCTTCATACCCCATGATGTAAAAAGCCAATAAAAGCAACGCTAATTTAAAATCTATTAGACTTTTTGTTTGTAGGGTTCATACACTAGTTCAGGACTAGGGCCTTGGATTAGGTTGGAGAGGAAACTATCCAAGGCCATTCAAAACCAAACATTGGAGTCTGTGATAGGGAGTGTAGAAGTCCAGTTTCATGGAAGTTATCCGGGACCCCCCTCTAACACAGGGGATAAACATGAGGTCGCGTGAGGAAAGGTAGTGGAGATAACCCCTCCAAAGCCGGACCAAGCGTAGTGGAGAACACATATCGAGGGCTTGTTTTGGGATTCCGTCGTTTGCATTTGCCACGGGGCTTCGTGGGTCTCGAATCCATTCAAGGTCCTCAGTTGTCTTCCAGACCATTTTCTCTCGATACCCTTGATAGGTTTTGGGCTTGATACCCTGCTCATTGTGGTCTACCCGACTTTCGACTGTACCCGCCTGGTGATTGTTCGCGTGCTGGCAAACTAGTTGCCAATCTTTTTAGGGACATACACAGGTGACTGCGGGGGTATACCGTGGTACCTAGGACAGACATCGGGCCACACTTTGTATATTATACCCATAGGTTGCTTCCGTGTTCGAGTTGCACTTGCACCGGTAAGTTGCTCTAGTGTTGGTTGTTGTAACTGTTCTTCCAACTAGTTTAGTGTTTTCTTGTCTTATCTCTTAGGGGCTTCTTTTTTAGTGTGTGTTACTATTTGAACGAGTAGAATACCTTAGCATGTCTTGGATCTTCTCACACAGTGGAGGATCTCGAGCTCCGTCGGTCACGAAGGCTTCTGGGCCTACCGCCAATTATACTGGAGCCACCCCCGCCACCATTGAGGCGGAAGCTAGACCAACAAGGGTCTTTTGAAGCAACCGGGTTACAAACCATTGTGCCTGAGAAACTCCCAGAGGATTCAACCACCAATATTGGCTCGGTTGAAACCCCAACCACTGATACTTGTCCATCGGTCGTTGTACCAATCCAATTTTACGAACGCCTGTCAGTGCCTCACACAGCTATGGAAACAAACGATGTTACTTTCTCTCGGAATTATTCCATTCCCACCACCATTGCTACCACAAGAGAATCATCTCCTAACTTTTCGTCGTCAGTCCGAGCCACCATGGTCTCGGCTGCAACTACGTTGCACAGTGGACCGATTCCATCTATCACGGCAGCCACAACTCCCTTCACACCTAGTGTGACAAGCCCTTCATTCTCATACAGTATGCCTAGTTCAGGTACAAGTCCTACACTCACTCACTTCACTTTACAGACTTTGGGTCTGGGGGCAGGGAGCTCTAACGCTCCTCTACAAGGTCAACTTGGGGGCACTTCCGTCCCTTTTAATACTTTTCCTTACGCTGGAGGTCATATCTCTCCTTCGTCCCTTTCGCTTGGTGGTCTGCATTAGCAGTCCACCGGGCCACCTGCACACACTAGTTTATTTGGAGTCGGGAGTCAAGGAACACCTGCGCACACTATGTCGGTAGGTTCGTCACCATTTGTTTGGAACGGGACGTTTGGAAACAACACTTTCGCATCCACTGCTTTCTCGTCTGGGGGCACTCCCATTTTTGGACAGTCTACTCCGGTGCAGGGTACTATTCCTGCACTGGGGGCACATATAGTAGGACTTTGGAACTCAAGACAAGGATCCATTACCTCCTCTGGAATGTCGTTCTATGGTAATTCTTTCCACAGTCAATGGAACCATGGACAAACTTCTATGCCTCTCCCATCAGGACCGGCATGGGGTAATCCTTCACAAAGTCCTTCAAACACGATGCATGCCCAACATCCTATGTCCTTTATGGGGAATCAGCCAATGATGTATCCATAGATGCAAAATCCTTACGCTGGTCAAGGCCATGGTTTCTACTAGAATCTGGGCCAGCACCCAAACTTTTCCTGGCGACCTGGTGCCAATCAAACTCCAGGACCCTTTTTCCCAGGCTATCAGAAGCAACCCAAACTACCATTCCTGGCAACGTTACACTTGCCAAATTTGACAAGGTTGTTAAATGATCCTATTTTTCACGATCCACGTTGGCCTCCTATGCCAATGAAGTTGCCTTCAAACATTCCAAAGTTCGAGGCCAAGCCTAATGAAGGTCCAGGTGATCACATGACTACCTTCCATCTTTGGTGTTCATCTAACTCATTGAAAGATGACTCTGTACAGCTGCAATTGTTTCAACGCACTCTTATCAGGAGTCCCGTGAAATGGTACATCGAGCTCGATCGCTCAAGATACTCTTCCTTTGGCGAACTGGCGATGGCCTTCCTTAACCATTTCCAGTTACCTGTGAGATACGACGCAAGCACAGAGTTTCTTGCCAATTTCGAACAGACAACAGCGGACCATATCTCTGATCATATCCGAGAGTGGAGATGTTGGAAAAGTCTAATTAAAGTACCAGTCCCACCAGCATTCCTGCTTGAGTGGTTCCTTAAGTCTCTGGTCCTACAATTATCCAAAGACATCGCAACTTCTGGGGTTTTCACCGAAGAAGATGCCATCATGAGGGCTCAACAGTTTGAGCTATTCTCAGTCTAGTTTATTATACAACATCCTACAGGATGCACCACGATCGATACTAGATAAAACTAGACAGAGAGATGGACCACATGCCGATGGTATTATTGGTTCAGCCCAAACCAAGCCCACTGAGCAATTGACAAAACAATTACAATAGTTATCTATACAACACTCAGCGGCCAGCCAGACTACTGCTTTGGTTGCTCCTCCTACCCAAATGTTGGAAGTACACTTCATGCAATCAACTAACCCAAAGGCCACCCAGCAGCCTGAAGGGAAGAAAAAACAATGAAAGAAGGGTAAGGGGGAGAAAAAACCCACTGATAATGCTGGCGAGGGCACCACAGAAAAATGGAAGGTGAGGTATCCGTGAAACTTGTGTGCGGAAGACCACCCGACCCATCTTTGTCCTCGACTTGCAGAGGCCCAAAATTTTGTCACACGGCAACAGCAAGCCGTGTTGACTAATCCCTTTCAGCATGGGAAAAATTTAACTCAAGCCTCTACAAGTGCAGAAAGGGGCAGTCAAGAAACCTACCCTCCTCCAAACAATTCCTCATCCATGACCGTATATATGGTTAGGGGTGATGCTTTCATAACGACTAGAGCACACGACTATAGTAAACCAAGCACTTCTGAGAAGGGAAAAGAAGTCAAACTCCCATCTCTTCCTCTACAGATTGAGAAGACGTTGGGAGAAACAATGACACGCATTCCAAAGGGTGCATTTAAGAAAGCTTCTCATAACCCAAATGCAAGAGCTGCCTAGAATTACTCTGTGGTGGAGGATTTATCACAAACCCCTTGTGCGATGTCTACTTTGGAGGTCCTCCAAAGTTTCCATGCTCAGAGGAAAGCCTTGTTAACTGCTTTAGGCTCTACTGAGACTTGTAACCCAGGTACCATCATGTTGGATACCACCGAATTAAAACCTTGTCTGCCTTACCACGTAGTGTTTCAGATAGTAGTGGCTCATCCCATGAAAACTTTTACATGCAATATCTTTCACACGGTGGTCGACGAGGGTGACTCGACATGCGTTAGTTCATTAGCATGTTGGAAGGCCATTGGCCAGCCCACTTTGTCTCCATCACCTACTCTCCTCACTGCGTTTGACAATCGTTCTTTCCGCCCACATGGCATCATCCCTTCTTTCCCTGTGCAGTTAGGAGGGAAGACCATGTGTGTCGAGGTAGAGGTATTCGATGCCCCCCTGGACTATAATCTCTTGTTAGGACAGAGTTGGACTTATGCTAAGCAAGCGGTGGTTGCTACAGTTTTCCAAGTCTTGTTGTTTCCACACGAGGGTCGGATAGTGACCATCGATCAATTGTCCTTCTCTAGACCTGACCCAGCTTTGGGGGCATCCATGGTTCCCATGATTGATAATCCTCAAACCAGTGTTGTTAACGTAGGATTTGGCTTGTGCCCATCCTTAATGGGTACCTTTGATTACCCACCTCCTCATGACGATGTCAAGTTTATATCTAACCACCACAAGGTTGAGATTTTTCAAGTTTCGTCGTTCTGCACGACTTACTTTGAGGATCCTTGGATTCTTCCTTCCCCATCAGCCACGATGGATGAGACAGGGCATTCAGGCATGTCCATGCCCTTGTCGGCTGCTGAAGTAGCGTACTCTTTAGTCTAGCAAGCTTCAGCTAACCCTGATCCGACTCCCGCACAAGAGTTAGATCCACTTCTAGAGCCTATTTGGGCTCAGGGTTCTCTTGCTAACATCGATTCGTTAGACTTAGTCTTTCCTTCTGACGAAGTAGTAATCAAAGCAATGACTAGTCCAGACAAACCTTGGGAAGATCTTCATCACAGATCATATTTTCTCCCAAAGTTAAGCCGAATCAAAGCAGGAGAATTCACCGTGACTATGACTGGAGATAGGTCTTGTCATATTAATCCCTTAGCTACACACAAGATCTATGTTGAGGGTAATATGGTAACCATTGTTGAAACGATACCTATCAATATCTCGAGGACCCCTGGTGTCATAGACAATGTTTTCATCAGAGCATACAACTCCCCCAAGGAGATGCTAGGCATCGACCCACAAAGAGTATATCATGAGCTAACTTTGTTGTTTTTCAAGCTCACTTTGAGATCCAAAAGCAACATCTGGTGAGACTGCATTTATGCTTTTTGATCTCGTCCGGATTAACTGAGAAAAGTAACCATTATGGAGTCTTCTTTAAGCCCTTTTCAGACTCCTTAAAGATGAAAATATTGTCGAGTGACCTTGTTTCTTCACACTCGTTAAATTGGTCCAGAAGAAAGTTCCTTAAATGAGTCTCCTTTTAAGCCCTTTTCAGACCCTCTAAAAATGAAAAGATTTCCGAGCGATCTTGTGATCTTTCACACTCGTTAAAATGAAATTTGAAGTCACATCTGTCTGGCGGTAGTTTACCCCTTTTTCAGTCCAGACGGTCAACTGTACGAACAAAGGTATACTCTATCGAATTCCCATTCTTTAGAAGAGTATTCTCAGATATAATTTTATTCCTTTTTCGGGCCTGAGGGACTAAATTTATGAAAAAGAAACCCCCACGGAGTCCATAGTTAAGCTCTTTTCAAACTCCCTAAAATTGAAAATATTGTCGAGTGACCTTATTCTTTCACACTCGTTAAATTGGTCCAGAAGAATATTCTTGACGAAGTCCATAGTTAATATTTTTTCAGACTCCTTAAAAGTGAAAAAATAGCCGAGTGATCTTGTCCTTGTCACACTCGTTAAAATGGTTTTGAATCAACGTCTAATCGATGCTAGTTTATCCCTTTTTCGAACCGACTAGACTATCTTCAAAAAAGGTACCCCAGTGGAGTCTCCTTTTATGCTTTTTCAAACTCTCTAAATATGAAAAACCACTGAGCTTACCTTCTCTGGGCTCGTTAAACTTACATCGAAGGATGTTACCATTGTGTGTTCTATCAACCACATTTGCATACCTTACCCATCAGCCTTGTAACAGTTTTCTTCTGCGTCTTAACACCTTTGGCCGCTGGAGGATTTTTCCCAAGTATCATTTTACCAGAACATCAGTCTTGTCCTTGTGCCTTGAGCTTGTATGTTTTCAGTACTCGTTCCTCCATTGTAACGTAATATTCCTTTCTTCTTTTTCAAAAACTACCAAAAAGAACAAAAAAATAAAATATACCCCAAAAAGAGGATGGGAAAAGTATTTTCTTTATTGGCAGCATAATGAGTCGCCCTTGGATAAAGCACATCTGTCTGTTTGATCATCAGACTATGGGATGTAGTACGACCTTAGGAAGATTTTCCTCGCTATATAGAGTTTTGTCCTCCACCATTTGGTTACTCTTCCAAACATATGGAGAGTTTCTGTTGCCTCCTGCTTCGTAGAATTATGATTAACATATATGTTGCCTAAGTCTTATCACTTGTCGTGCTGTTGTCCAAGGGAAGTTTTGTCACTAAGCCTAAGTCGGCCCCTCTGCAATATGTCTCTTATCCGCATACCCAGCCATCCTGAACGTCTAATCAAGTCTTTGTTCAAAATCACTGAAGCCTTCAATCTGATCATCAAAATTATCAAGTCCATAACCGACGAGCCGTCAAAGACCTCTGGGTAGTGCAGTCATACACTCATATTACACTCCTACCTGAGTTTTAGAAGATTTTGAAGTTGTTGCTCGAGCTCTGAAGTACAGTCATCAGGCCGAATCAGCTTCTGGGAGAGAGATACTCTATATGTATATCTTCCTGATTTCAAGATGTAGCTCCGTTGTGTATTATTCGCAGCTACTCTTTATAGTTATTTGACATGGATCTATAGTGTATTTGATTGGTAGCCATGGTTCTATTTTATCCCGAGCATGGGTATGTCTGCCTTGGTAAGACACTTGTTATTTTGCAGATAGCACCTCCTAGTTCCTGATCCTTGGGCTCACTCATTCAGCACATCAGTAAAGATTGGTAAAAGATTGGTAATGTATTTCAGCCATCAGATGCTCTTCTGACCTCACACATTAGGGGGCATCTGTTATAACCCTAAATTGCACCACACAAAAACTACTGAACAACTCTTCTAAAAACTCCATTTTTAAAAGTGCACACTAGCTGGCCCACTACAGCCCGCGTGTACATAAAAGTACACGCTAGCAGGCCCACTACAGCCCGCATGTACCTTTAGAATCAAAAAAAAAGGAAAGTTGCCCCTGGGACAAAAAGCTATGGGTTAGTTAACTGAAACTCCCGGCCATGCATGGCTGAGGGTTCGTCCAAAACCCTAGCTCCTTCTAGCCTATAAAAGAAAGGGTAGGGGTACCATTTGGAGGAGGAAAATTACAGCGAAGAAACTCTCCCCATTTTCCGAATCCATTGTCCCAACCCTTTAGCCTTTCCTCAAGCCAAAGGAGAATTAATGCAAAGCAGTTGGAGGACAGAAGAGGAGGAGCCCAGGATCAGGATCAAGGAGCGATGGCCAGTCTCGACTTTGATTGTAAGTTGATTCATTGTTCAAATAATAAAAGAATAATTTTCCCGTCCCAATGCATGAGTTATATATGGTTTGTTTAATTTATGCTTAACTTCTAACCCTCAAGTATAAAAATAGCATGCATGCGTAGTGTTTTGTCTTGATTGTAGGATTATCTTTGGAAGGAGCAGCGCAAGCAAGCGGGCAAAGTGCAACAGAGGATCTACACCAAACATCAGTAAAAAGGTTAGTAGTTTATTTCCATGAATGTATTATGAAAGAGGGGTTTAAGTTTTGGGTGGTAGGTTAAAAAGTAATTTCTTTACAGTCAAAATCTGCATGCAAGTCTGACCCTAGTTTGCTAGTCCGTAGGGTATTTTTCCCAACAACAATCACTCTCAGCAGTGGGTCACCCCCGAGCTGGGACTAAAATCCACCCAGGTAAATGGATTCCTAACCAGTTTGACACATCTCAGACAACAAGAAAGACTCTACTACATGTGCCAACTCAAACTAATAGCCTACAGTCCCTCATTCCCCACATTCTTGTCCCACCCCAAGAAGTGTGCCCCTTCTCTGCTCAACAGTCCCTCGGTTGCCCCACTTCCCTTCCATATCTTCAGCAACAGGCCAGACAGGAAGTCTTAGATCCCTGTAGTTGTATTTTATCACCTTTTGTAAATCAATTCCCAGCAATTCTCTCACCTTGAGATAAATTGCTCACGGGCCTGACAACCCGCTTCTTCAGTCCAGCTCCCCAGTTAAGCAGGTACATATACAGGTATAGGTATAGATATCGATACAAGTATAGGTACAGGTACGGGTGTGCAAGCAGGTACAGGAAGGTACGGAGGACAACTGAATGAGTGAGTGCATGATGATGGGATGAATGAATCAATCAATGGGCAAATTCACTAAGTCCAAACTATGTGTATGCATGTTCCCAACTTGACACTTGTCATGTTGAGAGCTATGTTTGTCCACTTGTCCCCATCTTTAGAAATTAGGATAAAATAATTATCCATACTTCATACTTTAAGGAATATTAATATAATATTCATTTTTGGCTTAAGCTCCCTAGCTTAGCCCTTTTCCTTAACTTTTAACCCCCCCTTTCCCTAACTAGTGGATTTTAGTCCCCCATACTCTTTTATTGTGGTCGGTCTACATGCATCAATGTATTATATTAATGATATGAGTATTTACATATGCAAAAATAGGCCCATTGGCCTTTAGCATCTAGGCTCTCCGGCCCAATCATCACATAAGCCTTATGGCTTATAATAACTAGCTCACCAGCCTATAAAACACAATATATACACAAAGGCTCCCTGGCCTCAAAATCACGTGCACTTAAGTTTGTTGTGCGCGGTATCCTAGAATGTGCACACTTCATCATTTTAGCATCCAGTACATATGCGCACTATACCATGGAAGGTGCATGCAAAATTATATCAACAACTCCCCAACTTATAAACACATTTACACTTACATTACAATTTGGGGCTCAGCCTAGGGTATTACAGTGTGATTTTGTGAGTGTTTTCAGTTGTTAATGCTAGTGCAAGAAGTGCATGTTAGAGTTGTGGAAAAACTCTAAGAAGCCAATGGAAGGTGTGCACAAGAACTCATTCAGGATTTCAGGAAGAGCGTGTCAGGTGGGCACACCAGAACAGGTCATAAATCTCAAAGGAGAGATAGCATGAGTGTGCATAAAGCCTATGTAAGGAGTACAGAAGGTGAGAAATTTCTAATTTATAGAATGCAAAGAAAGCACGAGTGTGCAAGTGAGTCTGAAAAGTTAAAGACTCGGAAGGAGAGTGAAAAGAGTGTACAAAGCCAACCTACTACTAGAATGTTAGTAAAGATCAGGAGGAAGAGCATAGATAGTGAGGAGGTTGTTGAAGGAACACTCTCATAGTTTTCAAAAGATCAGGAGAAAGAGTGCAAAGTGCCAAGAGGGTGCAAGAGGTCATCTGAAGAGAACAAAGGGATTGAACCCTTTGAAACTGAAGATTTGAAAGCTCAAGAGGAAGAGCATGGGTACCAGGAGGGTACAAGGAGTTGTTGAAGGAACAAAGGGTTGAGCCCCTGTGAAGTTAGAGAAATTAAAATCTTAGGAGACATAGTGTCAGTGTGCACAATGCCAATGCAAGGAGTGTGGAGGCCGAACCATTTATAGGTTGAAAGGTCATGAAAGGTAGTATGAGTTCGTGTAGAGCAAGTGCAAAGAGTGCACAGGATTGGCAATTCGTTAAGTATTGAGGAAGCTCATAGGAGAGAAGTGAAAGGAGTGTGTCTCACTTCATCTGAAGTGTTGAACAAAGATCAGGAGGAGTAGTGTTTTCTAAAATGCAGGCAGATACTAAGCTCATTCCTACAAAAGAAGATAAAAGGCCAAGCCTTTGATAATTTGAGAAATCCTTCGTTGGAAGGAAGCGGAGTTGCAGAGGAGGGTGAAGCTACAACATCCTTTGGATTAGATATAAGATTTTATATGGGCCATTAGATCAACCCCAGGTAGAGGAGCATGTGGGAAAGGAGAACGTATCATAGCTATTATATCTGAGTGCAAAGATCATGAGTCGTTGACCTCACAGTTCGAAGATTCGGCACTCTAGGAGAAATTGACCTTGGAGTTCCCAGGAGGAGAAATCCTAGAAGTTTTGAAGTTTTGAAGTGGATCTACACCATAGATCAAGGGGAATGAGTGTGAGACATCGAATCCTAGAAGGATAAATCCTAGAAGTTTTGAAGTTTTGAAGTGGATCTACACCGTAGATCAAGGGGAATGAGTGATTTGGGAGTTGGGCGGTCTAGGAGAATTTCTGAGTTGTTGCACAAAGGGAAGGAAGTCCCAAAGCCCATAGTGCATCTTGTCCATCGTTTATAAGTTTACATGTTCGTAGATCGAGCGTGGTTTGAAAATTCATCACTTCGGAGAATTTGAAGTGTTGTTGCAAGAGCATGAAAACACCCCAAAGCTCTGAAGCCTGGAGTAGATCCTGACCATTGGCATCGGTTGTACGTGTTGACAAATCATAGGAGTTTGGAGATTTAACACTCCATAGGAATTTGGATGTAAATTGTTTTGGGTCAAAAATCCTTGAAGGCCCAAAATCTAGAGTCCATCTTGACCATCCATCATCAAGGACATGTGGACCATAGAACCCCACCCTTCACCATTTTGGCATTCGGTTGTTTAGGGGATTGGTGGTGGTTAGAGGCTAAAACTCTCAAATCCTGAAGTTCTGAAGTCAATCACATTCATTGGTTGTTGGAGGAATAAGGTTCGTAGATCATCGTAGACCATTGGTTCGACATTCGATGATTCGGGAGGAAGCGTGGTTTAAGGTGTGAAAACCCTCGAAGGCCAGAGTCTGGAGTAAGCGCGGACCGTTGGTCTGTGATGAAGGTCATTCGCCCAATATGTAAATTCAGTATTCATCAATTTGTGGTTATTTTGTGTTGGATTAGGAAAAACTATCGAAGCCCAGAGCCCGGGAGTTACTATGAGTCATGGATTTCGGCGCAGGATGTAGACTGTCGATCCCGGGGGTAGTTTGAGAATTCACCAATTCGGCATTCGAAGGTTTCAAAAGGTGTTGAGGGAAAAACTCATGGATTCTGAATCTCTGGAGCATCGAAGTAGTGTATATTGTTAGCTGTCTGGTTCTAGCCCGCGGTCATATGTGATTTCCGTCGGAGAAAAGGGGCTAGCGCCCAAATTTGATAATAAAGGAAAAGGGGGCTTAGAGAAATCACCTGCGGGTCTTTGTGCGACCTGCACAAGGAAATTAAGGGCCTGTGAACATTAAGAGAGGATCCAACAGGGATCTGGGAGCTAATTCATCTCCTATGTGAACGATTCTAGACCGGGAGCTCGCGCGCGCCCCTGGGAATGGTGGGAGTTTGCATCATCCTCTAAATACGAACATTTTTCCAGAAAATAGAGTTGTTGCAAATTTAACATACAATGAATTCTCTGCTAGCATGGGTCAGAATAATGAATTATTAATGAAATATTTGTCCAACAGTTCTGAGGAATCTTATAAATTTTCTTTGTATCATTCTTCTTGTTCAGATTTAACATTTATAAAGAAATAAGTTGAAGTCATTAATAATGATGACTTGAGGATTGAGAATGTTGAGACACTTCACCCTCCAGTGATGGTTATGTCAGGCTCTCACATTCATAATCTCTCAAGTCAATCTATATTCGAAAATGTGAGAGATTTTAATTCAGAAATTTTCCCAAAAACCTCACATCTTCAAATTTATAATGATTTCAATGATCGAGAGACCATTCATGTTTATGACTCATATAGTGACCAATTTCTTTTGAATTGTCATGATCATGATTATTTTTCGCAAGTGAATGATCTTACTGCGTTTAAATTTCATGAGACTTGTGAATATAAACCTCTTGTGAATCAATCCCAATTATCTTGTATCATTAATGTAAATAGTGATGTAGGTTTATTTCTTAATATTAACAACTCTTTACATGCTTCAAAACTTATAAAATCATCATTTGAATGTAGCCTGTTATCCTCCTCTTTTTCCAAAGTTCACCAATCCATATAAAATTCCCATGTGCATTTTTATGATCCAATAAATATATGGTTGGAGAATTGGTTGAAAGAGAGTTCTCTTGTAAATAAAGTTTTATGTTTTTGGAGAATTGGTTGAAAGAGAGTTCTCTTGTAAATAAAGTTTTATGTTTTGTTTTACTAAGAATTAATGTACATAATAGATTTAATTTTTCTTTTAATAAATTAGTAATATTTATAATCTTATTACTATTACTAACGTTTGACATGTACATATGTGCAGGTATGAAAGAAATTGAATGGCTCCATTGGAAATATGACTATACTTAGTCATATTCCCCTCATAAAGTTAGTTTAGGAGTAGTTTAGTTCTTAGTTTGTTTTCTTTTTCCATTAGATTGAATAAAGAAGTTGTGAGATTATGGGCTAATATTGAATTGTCGCCAAAATTATAACTTTTTTTTGTTCTTTCTTATCATCTTGTTTTTCATGCTTTTCATTAAAGTTGTGTTATAATCTTTATTCTTAAAACCAATCATTTAAAGCTTAATCATTGTTACAAGAAGTAAGATCTGAACGAGGGACAATATGTAATACTTTGGTAAAATGTTTATGAGTCAATTTTTTAATCATAACTGCTCTTTAGTTAGAATTTTACTTTTGCAATAAAAATATTAATTCATTCTAAAGCATTTAAGACATAACCCATCTATCTAAAAACAATTGAAACACATATCAATTTTGTTTCTTATGTTGAGATATTTCTTTTCATTTTTGTCTTATTATCTTTCTTGAATTTTTGGCTTATTAGTTTCTCCTTTCTTTCAAGTCTAGAGTTTATTTTGATTAGTGATTTAATTTCACTTTTAGCTTAGAACTTGATTTGCTAGGATTTGACTAGCTTATCTTAGCTCTTAGTCCATATTTGATTTTGTGACTTTTCTAAAATTTATATGACGGAAGATCTTTCTAAGCTATGCCAGTTGTTTACATGGGTGAATCCTC
>CBVK0100848858.1:0-13539 GCA_900067695.1 Picea abies | reverse complement strand
TATATATATATATATATATATATATATACGAACCTGTAAAGTAGTATAAATAAAAACCTGGGAGGTCTAGGTCGGGGCACGAAGAGAGTACTAGCTCGGTTCTGCTCAGTTCGAATACTAGTTCAATTCAACTATTATAGTTTTGATATTTGTGTAAGTTGTTGAGTTGTAGAAGAACCAAGTAGGCCAGATTTTGAGGGTTAGATCACAGGACGAGGAGCCTGGTGTGATCTAGTCCACCTCACTTAAGTTATTGAACCTTTTTGTGATTATATGATGGAAGATGTAGTGCACATAGTGCCATATTTTGCAGAAATCTAACTAAAAGAGCATAGAAGCCAGATCTTTGTGGACGTAGCCCAAGAGGGGGTGCACCACGGTAAAACATGTGTTATCTGTGATGTTTCTTACATATTTACCTTATGTCAGTAGTTAGTTTATGAATGGATGAATGAATGATTGAATTAGATCTATTATAATGCATGCATGGGCTTAACAGATGAATGAATCATAGAAATAATAGATTGAATAATTAGTTTAAGTCCTGAAGAAGAAACAATACAATCCCAGATCCCCACTCATTCCTAGAATGCAAGCACCTGAGCATTGCAGTCACCCATAGAACTATCTCGGGTGAGACTGTGCAGTGCACTATGTGTGTTGTGTTTCCTTCTGGTTTACTAGGAGGGTCGATAGTTTTAGAGGGTTTTGTTGGAAACCTGTTCAGATCTGAACCTAGGTAAACCCAAGAAGTAGAATTGAAAGAGTCTACCAACAAATGGTTATGTTGTTGGCTGGAACTACATGGGATTAAGTGGAGGGGATTTGTAGAAGAAGTATACGAAGAATGAAGGTATAAAAAGGAATGTTTAGGCCATGGAATATAACGAAGGCGGATATTGAAAGATGGTTGAAAACAAAGGAACTTGAGTTTGCACAGAAGGATAACATAAACCCTAAGACAACACCACACAAATACCTTGACAAATACATGTTTAGAAACTTGCATGAGGTATTTTTCTGTGATTTCCTGCATTTGTTGCAAGAGTGGCTATTGAGATTAAAATACAACCACCCAACAAATCGAATTAGACAAATGGAGTGGAATTTTGTGGAGATCATGTAGTTACAACAATTTAACAACAAATTTACGCGCGCAGTAGATTTCTTGTTAGATAGTATTGTTGTAATATTTGTCATTGAATTTGCAGTAGATACCGCCAATTCTTACAGTGTAGCAAAGCAGGATTTTCTAAAAGTACCTAGAGGTAGGTATATTAGATCGATGTATACATCAATCAATATTTTATTATATAACAACAGTGTGATGACCATGGAATCAGATATCTAAACTTCCATGAATGCATGGGGGAAGGGGGGGAGAACTGATAAGAGGTGGAGAAATGGAGGAAGAAAGGGATAAGGAAAATAAGGAGGCCATGGACCCAATCATGATGGAGGAAGACCAGATAAAGCATATAATGGTAACAGCTGGAAAGACGCATAGTGGAGTATCCTACCAATATAATATGAATAATAAGAAGAGAGCCATAGATGATGGAGAGGGCTTGGAAAGTGATAAGGAATAGGTAGAGGATCTCTGAGCTATGGAGCAGATTGAGGAAATCCTTTGTGAAACATATGAAAGGAATATAGGAGGTCTAAGGGCAGGAACAGAAGGGAGAACTCCAATCCAGGTCAGTGTTAGTGTGGAACCCATAACACCATGTGCGACTAGTACACCAGAAATAACACCACCATTTAGACAACAGAATTTTAGTGGAAGAAAGAAAGCAGGAAACACATCTAAACAAGGAGCAGCAACTGGAGGAGACAGTTCAGGACGTAACACTCAAATATCTACACCGTGCGAAGGTATTATTCAACGCAGTTCAAAATGTCAGCACATGATCCCATGATCAGGTTACCAGAATTTCGGCGAGAGGCATCAGAACACCCTGAAAAGCATCTATTCATCTCTAAGAAGATATGAGAAGCAAAGCATATCACAGGTGAGGATACAAAACTGTGCAGTTAGATATCATGCTAAGATACCGTGCACTAGATTGGTACATGAGACTAGCCGTAAATAGTCCACCGGGAGTAACAAGGACTATTACAAATGTGAAGAAACTATTGATAAATGGATTTCAAAAGCCTAGCTCAGAAGATCAGTACATGAATGAAATAATCAAAATCAGGCATAAACCAAGTGATTCTGGTTGGGAGATTTAGTATAGGTTTAAGCGTCTCAAGAGTAAGTTGAAGTATGTAATGACTGACATGCATCATAGGAACTTATTTGTGAACTCATTGTTACCACACTTGAAATACCCTTTAAGACAATAGAAGTTTCAAACTTATGTAGAGGCTCTACAGGAAACAGTATCAGAAGCCAGATCCAACAATAGAGAAGCTGAAGGAGGATATGAAGAATATAACGTTTCAACTTAACCAGAATAAGAGAAAAGAGAAGTTGTGTGATGTACCACATGCAGAACAGAAGGACACTATTGGGCCCTTCGTTTTTGGATAAGGAGTCTCATAAGAAGGACTACAGTCCTAGTTTTGGCCTAGTATGAGTTACGCAAGATTCAGAAGAAGTTGGACAATAGAGCAAGGAAAAGAAACAGAAATCAAGTGCAAAAAGGACAACGCAAGGCCAGCGAAGCAAAAGTGGTTGCAACAAAACAAGAAAGCGAGCAAGAAAAATCCATAAGACATGACCTAGATTATATATAGGGTTGAATATAATTGTAAAAGGTTTGGGTTGGTTGTTGTTAGCCCAGTGGGTTGGTATCACAATTGTTAGTTTGATGTCATAGTTGTTGTTGTATATTGCTAAGAAGTCAAAGTTTTGAGTCTGTAATGTAATTTGTACACCTTTTTGAGAGTTAGAGCTCTACGACATGAGTCTAGAGCTAGGGTCTGTAATAGAGCGCTATTATGTATCTCTAAGATGGTAATTGAGAAATCCCTAAAGATAATATATGAAGAAGGATCCAAATTTTCAAAATATGTTGTGTCTTTCTATGTCTATCCTTATGCATTGTATCTTTACAGTAATTCTTTATGGTTCATGAGTTCCACATGTTGTCTCTATGTTTGAATGATTTTCCACAACATAAGTAGTTCCAGTTCTTGCACATATGAGTTAAGATCCATTCTGTAGTTAGATGTCTTGTGCAAGATCAGGATGAATCTTGAAGGTTTTGTAAATCCTCCTAAGTGTTTTCCTCGCCCTTCCCTATCCATTTGTCTCAGCAGTGCTTCAGGTGAGACTTCTTCTCTTCGGAGGAGATGAAAATTCCAATGCTCTAGACTACTCGGTACCTTTTGTTGGTAACCTAAGAAGGACCCCGGTCTGATCAAACTTGCGCCAACAAAATGGTTTTGTTGTCGGGACCTGTGTTAAAAGGGAACCTGTAGGGAGGATGCTTCTACAGATTCACAGAACTAATATTGACCAATGGTGGGAAAGAAACTATGACAGCTTCATATGGAAATAAGGGGAGCTGAGAAGAAAATATGTGGAAGATACTCGTGAGGTAGTCTTTTACTCAGAAAGATCGAGCGACCAGTACAAGATATTTTGGTTTAAGTAAATGGAATAAATTTTCCACTGGATAAATAGGCTCCAAGAAGCTATAGAGTTCCAAGAACGAGTCAAGAGGACCTGTAATTGGGACACAGAAAATATTGCAGCACTTCATCGGCTAGATTGTCCAGTCACACGAGCAATTGATTTCTGGGTCAATACCACAGTAGAAGGATACATTATTGAGTTTGTAGCTAAGAATCGCCAATATTTTTCATGAACAGAGGCAGATTTCAAGAAATATGCAAGGGGGAGACTGCTGAGAGAAATCCCCCTATGGATTAAAGTTTTCTTGATGGAAGAGGGGATGATGACTATGTCCCCGATTGAGCTGGCAGTGTAAACATCCTCGCTTGGGGTAGGGATAGGTTGGGGTAGAGTCGTAGCTTGAGAGAGGGAAAGAGTTCTTTGATAAGTAGGGGAAAAAGAAAGAAATGGAATCAAGAGATGAGCGAGCCTTGAAAAGATCCGCCATAGTTGAGAATTGGTGGTGCAGCAAGATCAAGAAAGCAGCAAGACAGTCCAAGAAGTTGTGGAAAGAATTCGGACCAGGAGAAGTAGAGGAAAGACAGATGGAAGAGTTGTGGAAGATGAGAAGACAAGAAATACTGACGAGTCAAAGATTAAGTGAGAGAAAAGTGAAAAGAGAAAGAAGTCCCTAGGAGGGTGGACAAGAAGGAGAAGATGTGGAAGAAAGAGAGGAGGAAGTCAGCATGAATCTTGAAGAAGAAAGAGAATATTTGTCCCCGATGATAGGAAATATTGGGAATCCGGCTAAAGGGACCGCTCGAGAGGAAGAAAACGAGACCCCACAGATCAAAGAAAAATGCCCTGAAGCCAATGGTGCCAGCCCTGAATCACCCATACCTCAAGTGTCTTCTATACAAGTGGTAAGTTTGATACTACATTCTCATGCTAGTTTTGTTCCAGTACAATTAGTTAGTAAGTCACATCCAGGAAGTTCAAGTACATGGAGGATATTGGGATCCCCTGGTAAGTCGCAAGTAGGACTGTTAGGTTTCATTTTGATAGGAGCACCAAGATCATCAATGGATGGTCATGCGGGAGGTTCGATTACTCAATACCCATAATTCTGAGGTAAGGGAGATGAAGATGTTGAGAAGCATTGGTTCTTGTGTGAAGCAACCTAGAGATCCAAAGGGACTCTGGATGCGAATAAGTTGGTTGAGTTCCAGATTACCTTGAGAGGTCACGCTCTCAAGTGGTACATGAAGATTATGGAGCCATGAGTGCCAGTAATGCAAGGTCAAGCATTCACACTTGGCCAGGTACGGACAAGGTTCATAGCAGAGTTTAAACTACCTCAGTCAGAACAACAGGCTCTGTCTGAGTTGTGCAAGATCCAGCAAAGGGAAGGTGAACCATCTTGGGAATACAACCAGAAGTTTAAAGATGCTATAGGTAGGTTAGCACATCCAATCCATGAGGAACATCAAAGAGAATGGTACATTCATGGATTGCTACCTCTGACTCGAATTCCTCTAATGCAACAGCAGATAGCCACTTTGACAGATGCCTTGGAACAATCGATGAAGATTGAATCCATGGCAGGATACCATGGGAGACTGACAGTGACCAGACCCCCAGCAAATTCAAATTTGGTGCAACTACAAGGGAAAATATCAATGCTGATAGAAAAGATTCAAGAACTGACAATACCTAGACCAAGATGACCATAGGTCTGGTGCACCAGATGTTATATAGAAGGACATCTAGTGAATGAATGTCCATGAATGAGGGGAATGTGACCTCCTCAAAATATGATGGGAACCTCACCAAGACCGACAGGAGGAGTTGCGCAAGTATCTGCGAACTTACCATTCCACAACCCCACCCCATATCATGCTTTTCTAGGAAGCAAAGTAGCACCAGCAGTTGAGTATTGTGAGATTTGTCGAATCCATGGGCATGGGCTGAGACAGTGCCCCATTATGCAGAAATATTCAATAGTACCAAATATAGTACATTGTGAGTTATGTGCATATACCACGCATACTACCAATCAATGTAGAGAGTTGGATACACTTGCAGATAGGTTGGACAAAACAACATTCAAGGTGAATGAAAACCCTTAGGAACCAGGATGAGGTTGAGGAGGTGGAGTTGGAGGAGACTTCAGAGGAGGAAGGACCAGGGGAAGAGGGCCAATAAGATGTTATAAATGTGATGAGCAAGTCCATATGGCTAGATACTTTCCTCATCCGAGGCGGCCATGGCGCTCTCACTGCAAAACCAATGGGCACGCAATTGAATACTTCCTAGAATTAATTAAAAAATTTGAATATCAGGAACGTCAATGAGGAACTAACCTCATCAGTTCAGAAATCAAAAGAGTTAGTAAAGGAAAATTACCCAACCTCAATATCGTTACTCGAGGAGGAGAAAAGAAAAGATTTGATGTTGATAATCTACCTCAGATCCATAAAGCAGCACCTAAAGAAGATAGGTATGACCCTCTAAAATAGAATTTTTTCTTTAAAGATGCCATAGAAGTATTTCAAAGTATCCCTAGCCCTGAGATGCAAGAGAAACCCCCACAGCCTATTGTTTACCCTAAGATTGTGGAAGTCCTTGCTTCACCCCCTGCACCCAGAAACCATGTAGTCACACCAAGACAACCTGAGCAACCTCAAAATGTAGTCAACCTTTGGTTCCAATTATTCTCTGACATTCTCGGGAACGACCAATTAACAGAGAAGTTGTGCAATATGTTATACCTAGTTTTAGGGAATGAAGAACCCACAAAAGCAGGAATAAGGACTAACCTTCCTAAGAAGAGTACCCATAGGGTGCAGAGAAGGAAAGTACGAAATGGAAAAGAATTCAGACTAGTAGCCCAGTTAGACAAATTTGAGATTAAAGATGTCATGTTGGATCTAGGATCTAATGTGAACATTCTGCCTAAAAATACTTGGGAATCATTAGGAAAACCTTGGTTGACATATACATTCTCGAGAACGACCAATTAACAGAGAAGTTACTTAATGCACTATACCTAATTTTAGCGAATGAAGAACCCACAGAAGTAGGAATAAGGACTAACCTTCCTGAGAAGAGTACCCGGAGGGTGCAGAGAAGGAAAGTACGAACTGGAAAATAATTCAGAATCGTAGCCTATTTAGATGAATTTCATATTAAGGATGTCATGTTGGATCTAGGATCTGATGTGAACATTCTGCCTAAAAAAACTCGGGAAGCCTTAGGAAAACCTCAGTTGACATATTCCCCATAGGAAGACTAGAGAATGTGGAAATAGATGTTGTGGGAGTGAAGAAAGTAGTTGACTTTGAAGTGATTGAGATCATGGGGGATAAGCACCCTTACCCTACACTACTTGGGATTGATTGGGTCTATGACAACTATGTAGTGATTGAACTAAAAAAACGCACAATGACATTTGAGGCAGATGGAATCAAGGTATTTCAACCCTTGGATCCATATGTAGGGCCCAGATATACAGAGCCAACAGACAATAATATGGATGGAGATTACTTGGATCAGTTGTATACTGTAACAGATGGAACAAGAGACAATTACATAAATCCTATTGTTGATGGATCAGTAAGATGGAGTAGTATACAGTCAATGGACGAAGATTCAGAATTGGCATTTGACAATTGGCAACAAGGCTCATATGAAAGATTCTCAAGGAGATGCACAATTGTCATAGAAACTATATGGGTTGGGATTGAGGTCAGAGAACACCTATTATATGATGGTACCTTAGGAATTGATAGGTTTTTACTCAGTATGGAAGAAAAGGTAGCGGAGGATCAAAGGATCTCAGTACTAGAGTTAGCCCTCCAGGACACCCTTGCCAGATGGTGGGCCAATAATAAAACCTTACTCAGAAATTTGAATGATGTGAAGAAATCTATCAAGTACAGGTTTTAGAATAAGGAGCACCTAGAATCAGAGATGTGGATGGATTTCCAAGTTGTGAAACTGTTCAACGGAGAATCTAATCCTAGAGTACATATTGAACAGTGTGTGACATAGTGGAAAGTTGCAGAAATACCCTCTCACTTCTGGGTTCAGGTGTTTCCCCACTCACTAGGTCCAATCCTAAAAGCTTGGTTTAGACATGAAGAAACCAGAAGATAGACCAGTGACTGGTAGATGCTAGAAGATCACTTTTGCAAGGACTTCTCATTTACAAGTAAGTACCCTGAGCTTGAAGTAGTCTTGCAAAAGATTAAAGAATTTCTTTTTACAGACAATAGTAATCAAAAATCAAACCTAGTAGTATATGAAAAACATAGCCAAGAACTTCATACCAATATTCACCTAACCTCAAACAAGAAGCCTATAGAATTCTATAATATTAGCAGGGATTCAGAAAGCCCAACTGAGTTAGAGGAATTGAGAAACCTAGCCATTAAAGAGACAGAAGGGAACAGATAAATCCATAACACCATACCCAGTTAGACTAATAGTCCCTATAATCACCCATTAAAGTTGTGCAAAGTCAATATAGGGGCCATAGAGAAACCTAATATAGCTATGGTGGGAGATTACTGGGATGAGCAAACTAGTCTAGAAATACAGGGTGTGTTGCGGGAATATGAGGATTTGTTCCCAAATACCTTTTCAGAATTAAAGGGGATCAAAGGAGTTATGGGAGAAATGAAAATCAAACTAAAACCAGGATCAAATATTGTGAGGCATAGACCATACCGCCTTAACCCTAGAGTAAAATAAAAGGTTAAGAAGGACATAGACAAGATGTTGGAAGATGGACTTATTTTTGCAGTGGAAGAAGCAGAATGGGTCAGCCCAATAGTCATCCAAAGAAAGAAAGGAACAGAGGATATCAGGGTCTATGTAGGCTATAGAAGACTTAACTCTTCCTGTGTACATGACCCTTTTCAAACACCTTTTACTGATGAGGTGCTAGAACAAGTTGCGGGGAAAGAAGCGTACTCATTCATAGATGGATTTGTAGGGCACCACCAAGTAAGGATTGTTGAAGAGGAAAAAACAAAGACCATATTCATAATAGAATGGGGTTCTTTTGCATAAAATGTTATGCCATTTGGTTTAAAGAACGCCCCTGCAGTTTTCTCCAGGATTGTAATAGCAGCTTTCAGAGATTTTATTCACAAGCTTATAGAAGTCTATATGGATGATTGGATGATATACAGTCTACTCGAGGAACATGTAGCGATGTTACATTTGATGTTCGACAAATGCAGAGAATTACAGATATCATTGAATCTCAGAAAGTGTATCTTCTGTGTACCACATGGAAAGTTGTCGGGCCACATAGTATGCCAAGAGGGAGTAGTGGTAGACCCAGCCAAAGTTGCGGTTATTCTGAATATGCCGCTACCTACGAGTGTTAAGCAGTTGCACTCCACATTGGGACACACAGGGTATTATCACAGGTTCATTAGAAGATATGAAAACATTACTACACCTCTGGAAAATCTATTGAAATAGGTCGAAATGTTCCAATGGACCCCAGAATGTGATAAAGTGTTCGAGACCCTAAAGGATAAGCTTAGCACATCATCGATTCTAATATTCCCAAACTGGGAAAATGAATTTCACGTCCACGTAGATGCTTCAGGTATTGCCTTAGGATCTATCTTAGCGCAACCTGGAGATGGACCCATGGATCATCCTATATATTTTGAGAGCATGAATTTGTCACAAGATGAGCACAACTACACAACGACAAAAAGGGAGGGTCTAGCCATGATTTATGCTTTGCAGAAATTTAGACATTATTTGTTAGGTTCTCATTTTAATTTCTTTATTGATCATTTTGCATTGAAATCTCTAGTTAACAAACCTGTGTTGGAAGGGAGAATTGTAGATGGTTGCTACTATTTTAGGAATTTTCTTTTGAAGTAATTATTAAGCTTGGAATATGCAATGTAGGACCAGATCACCTGTCTAGATTAGAGTCAGGGGAAATTGGAGGAGCAATTGACGATCAGCTCCCATATGCATATTTGTTCCGAATTGAGTCCATACCAGAGTACCTGGAGGACATAATAGTCTTCTTAAGTACAGGAGCCTTCCTAGAAACATATTCTGCAACCCAGAAACGCCATATGGTTGTTAGAGAAATGGACTATCAGTTAATTGCAGGACAATTATATAAATTGGGACTAGATAGTATCCTCATAAGATGTGTCTTTGATCACAAAAGACAAGATATACTATGGGAATGCCACAGTGGAGTTGTGGGAGGTCATGTAGTAGGAAAGGCTACTGCGCAAAAAGTCCTCCAAGCTGGACTATGGTGGGAAACGCTCTTCAAGGATGCAAAGGTATATGCTAGATCATGTGATGTTTTTCAAAGAGTGGGTAAGCCGTCACGACGAGATGAATTACCATTGCAACTAGTTCGAGCTCTACAAGCATTTGAGAAGTGGGAAGTTGACTTCATTGGACCGATCAACCCCATAGTTAAGAATTCAAAGTCTAGATACATTATTACCACAACTGACTACCTTATGCATTGGCTAGCTGAGGTAGAATTTGTTCAGGATTGTTCGACCGATACTGCTGCTAGGTTCATTTTTTAGAATATTCTCACTCGATTTGGATGTCCTAGGAGCCTAACCAGTGATCAGGGAGCTCATTTTATTAGTAGCACTATAGCAACGCTTATAGCAGAGTTCCTAATACAACATCATAAAAGCAACCCCTACCACCCACAAGCCAATGGAACAGTAGAAGCATTCAACAAGATTCTGGAGAGAGGGTTAACAAAGGTCTATTACGCAAATAGGGAAGATTGGGATGACAGAGTTCCAGTAGTACTATGGGCTTACAGAAGTCTTTGGCTGGATAGGCGATATCCAATCCATGTCGAAGACATTCATTATCTTACTGGAGTGTCCCTCGAAGGCGAGGATGTTTCAAAAGGATTCCAGGGTCCCAGTAAGCATGGTAAGAAGAAAGGGGATCTCAGCATCTATGAAAATTTCCACATACAGAGAGGGGGGTGCATGGCCAAAATTAACCCCATACTACTAGAGACAGTTAGGATTGGTTGTTACATCATAGCTCGCAAGGTTATGAGGTTGTATTACAAGGGAGAATGCACGTTGGATGCATTGTCAATAGCATACTTTTGCGCCAATGGTGTTGTATTCAACTGGTGTAGTTCCCTTCTGGAGGAACTACTCATGGCTTGCGAGGAAGCCCAAGAGAAGGGAGGCACCTTCACCTATGGATACATGTTGATGGAGTTCACGGTGTTGAAGTGGAAGCCACCCATTGGAATATTGTTGGTGCTAGAATACAATGGGCACCTTGCTAAGATGTTTAAGCCTTCGCATTCTTGGGTGGACTTGGAGAACATGGCCTTCAATAGCACAGTGTTATCCAAGTGGAACAATGGCCTGATCGATGCAACGCAAAAGTTGAGAATTCCACAAGAGATCCTAAACTGCAACATGAGGAACATCATTTTCAGCATGAACCGGCATCATACATTTGTATGACCACGGCATGCTAACAAGGAGGATTTCCACTCAAGCATGATATCGTTCTATCTGGATGAGGAGGCCTTCAAAAAAGAGGTAATGTCATGGTTGGGAGTTAAATGAAACCCGCGCAAGTCGAGGATGCACTAAATTTTTCCTCTTGAGCTATTGAAGAAGAAAGGTAAAGAAGTAGGGGTAGGATCAAGCTCAGGACCAGAGGCCCAGAAGAAGGAAGCTTCAGCACAGTTGGACTCTGAGGAGGAGGAGGAGACGCAGCCATTGGAGTGCAAGAAAATAATGTTGTCGATCTTCCCACGGCTGCCAGAGCAGGCCATGTTGACATGGAAGGATGTCAACAAGATCCTAAGGGTTGCATTCATTACTAAACCAGTGGCGAAGAAGTTCAGAATCGGGGTCTCTGCGAGTAAAATTCTAAACCCCCAACCCCTTTCATTTATTGTCCCCCTCACTCACTCAACGATTAGAGAAACCCCAGTTTCCACCCCCACAAACCACCAGGCCACCCCAAACCATTGATCTAGATCCAAGGTAGCTCAATCCCCTAGAAAAACAAGAGCGAGAACTCCCACAAACAAACCAGGAGTTTCTTGAGTCAAGGCTAGAAGTTTCTGGTCCAACACCATAAGTACCAGAGCAAAGCCTGCAACTGACTAGTCCGAACCCAGACACCGAGGACTAGAAGATTGTGCATTTTTCACTGAAAAAGGACACGTATACAGTGGAGGAGCTGCAATCTCAAAGTACCTGGGACATCCCCTCAATGGCCAAGGTTGAGGGTGGTCAGGGAAGTGCAACGCAAGAAGCAGACGCAATGATCTAAAAATGAAGAAGACTTGAAACTTGAATAATAATTGCAAGTGAAATGTTTATGTGTTTAAAGCAACCGGATCAATGAAAATACACATAGACAGCAACATAAATCATTGAACATCAGACATAAACATAGCAACTTGATAAAAGAGTTCACCCCACTCTGGGCTACATCTCCTGGTCCAGCTTCCAATGGATCATTATTATTAAATTGCTCAAAGTGCTCAAAAACATGCCTTACATGGCTCAAAATGACAAAATGACTGCTCCAATGGCTCCGCAGCGTCCCAAAACCCCTGTCTGGGCTCTTTCGGCACTTGAAACGGTCGAAAAATGAAGAAGATAGCCTCTTTGAAGTCTCCCCCTTCAACTATGTTGTCTCTGGTTCTACAATTCGCACCCTTGTGCTTCAAACCTAGCACACACGCTCATTTAAGAGAAAAGACCAAGACCCGTACGCAACCACGCACCGGTACAAACCGTAGAACTATTAGGGCACCTCCAACCCCTAACCGCCTCGGCACTGGGTCATATGGCTCATGCGACCATAGACTGGGCATAAAAGTAGTTTGTCCGTTTGAAAACTGTGCAAACGGATTAAACCGCGCACGCCAATTCTTAACATATAAGTCGTGGGTTCAAAACCCCGCGCATATAATATGCAAACTTTAATATATATGTATGCAATGTTATATTGCAATACATTGCAACATACAATGCACGCGCCAATATATATATGGTATAAACGTTGGGTCCGCGCATTTTAAATTCGCGCCATGTTACAATGTGTTATGTGTTAAATAAACTATGGGTCGGGGCTTAGCCTCGACCCAACCCCCCTCCGTATTCAACATAAAACAATGTTAAATATTTAAATTTCCATAAACCTAACAAGGTTCATGCAACGCCATAATGGTTAGCAGAGGTTTGGTCAAGTCTTTAGCATTGGGGGAGGTCTGGGCGTCGAACCCCACGGCCTCCATTAGTTTTACATTGCAATTATAAACCAACCATGTAGTGACACGTGTCAACATAGAATTTACCGACGAACAACCAACCGAAATGTGCCACATCATCAAACTGCCACATCATCATGATGGTACGTCCCTCCACGTGGTCGTACAGACTGTACGGACAGGTACAATCAGCATCCCAAATTTTTACCTGTTTGGCTTGGAGGACAGATCGTGATATCTCCTCCATATAGACTCCGTTTGTGAAAGTAAATATACCGCCAGAATCAGGAAGACGAGACAGACACAATGGCACTATTTTCGTCTTATTCCGAACACTTTGAAAAATGAGCAAAATTTGATCCCCTGATCACACCTCCCCATTGGGAAGCTTTTGGACCTCCAAAAGACTATCTCAGTCTATGTGAAGATGAGGGTATAGTTCCCTCACCCTTCCAACCTCAATCCACTTGGCCTTGCTTGGATTCGTCCCTTTAAGACCAACTCGCAAATACTCCACATTTCCCCGCTTCAAAGTTCGCATCCTCCTGTCAAGTATGGTGTCTTCCTGCAGTTCTGTTAGATATTCTGGTGAAAAATCATCTATGGAAGGAATCTGAACATGCTCTCCTTGATCATCGATCAACGGAGGCTCATACAACTTCAAATTCTCAACATTAACAACTGCATA
>CBVK0100848853.1:0-13015 GCA_900067695.1 Picea abies | reverse complement strand
TTGTCGAAAGGGCTGGTAGTTAGGGTTTTGTTGGTGCATTGTTGTAGCATTGAACCCTGGGTCTGCCCCTATGCCAACATATTCCAGATGTAGATCGATCATCGAGGTATATGTTTCTCCCTAAGTCTCACCCATCCACTCATTGATCCAAGGTAATCTCAACTCAATGGTATGCTTGAAGACTTTGTCAGGAGGTCTCCCTAGAGGAAACACCCCAAAAATCCACTGTACACTACCATGTGCCAATGAATACCCTTGTTTATTGTTTCCTATCACCGAATCACCCTGTACCATTCTATATTTTGTAGGCGCTATTATATCCATCATTCTACTGGTGTCTCCTGAACTTGTATCCCAAAGCGTGCCCATGTTTTTCATATACCTATCCACCTAAACCATGGATGCATATACTTCTTTGCGGGCTAGTCCACAAGGAATGTGCTTAACTATCTCCTACGTAGCTAAGCCTTGAGCCTTTAGTGGTCTCTCCAAAATAAACAACTTATGATCCCCACAATGAAAAAAAGAAGAATAGTTAAAACCCTTTGCATCATACCTCTCCTCAAGCACTTGCAACTCTAAATGCTTCTTGTGTAGGATCGTCACAAGATGATCCTCCCTCAAATCACAGAGGCCACTCACACCCTCATGTGTCACGACTACCAAAGATGATGGAGTCTCTTTTTTAAGTGATGAGGAGAGTGCCAAACTCAAATGGTAACAAAACTCCTCAACCTCCCTTTCCTTGTCTTCAACGAACTTGAGAGTAAGGTCACTATCCATGAACAACTGCAAGTAATATGATTTCATCTGCTTTAGTGCTTCTTTGATTATGTGCAATTGAACACTAGTGACTCCACCTACAACTCCTTTTTGTCTCTCCTCAATTTGGGTTTTCCAAATAAAAGATTCAATGAATATATGAGAACCATCTTCCCTTGTCAACACTTGTAAATTTTTCCCCTCTATGACCAATAATTGATCCTCCAAGTCCTGCATTGTTGAAGTCCTTTCTTCATATTCATCATAGTGGCATGGGTTGTTCCATGATTGATTTTTTGTTTTTTTGTCCACTATAAGAACACTACCCTCATCAAACCCAATTGGCTCACTAAATGATACCATGTAATCCCCAAAAGGTGGGGTATCATCATGATCAAGCACCGCTTCATCAAGGAAAATATTCTCTCCCCAAGGCCTATCAAATATGGTCTATAAGTTAACATCAAAGAGACTTGTGTCCCCCATACCATAAACAACATTTTATTCTTCTTCATCCCAAATCACAGTGCCATTAATTGGTTCTTCTTCATCCCAAATCACAGTGCCATCAATTGGCTCCTCATCCCAAACCACACTTTCACTTTGCTGGAATAAAATTGTGTCAATGCTATCTTCTTCCTTGTCTTCCCGAACCTTCTTTGTGGTCTCAGGTTCTAATATTTCATGAGTGTCCATGTGCTCATTTGTAGGAGAAGAAACATACGAAGATTCAATATTTTCCTCATTTTTAGAAGTATCAGAATATTAAGATACTAGTACCTTTTTCCTTGGCACCTTCACCTTTTTTTCCACTGATACTTGGGGTTCATACCACTCAGGATGTTTGATGGTGCAAAAATCCTTGAATGACATGGCTGTGTGAAATGCCTCACTAAGTGCTATATATTCCCTCAAACAATATGTAAACTCATCATCTTGCTCTTGTTGTCTTTGATTGAAAGTTCGTTTCCCCTTTGCACCACAAGCTCCATTGTTCCCTACATTGTTTTGATTGTTTTTCATAGCCAAGCTTGTATACCCTCACAGAATGGGAGGATCATAAGCTATGATACCACTATAATATCCCTTACCTATTGTTGCTATGAATATCTACTTGTTGCTATTATATTTGGGTTATTTTGTCACTCAAGGTTTTTTTCAAACAATTTGTAGTTATGTCCAATTTCCACTAATGGACCCCTCTATTGTTTGTTGTAGCTTATTTCTGGTGTTGGGCTTTTGTCAAACACTTTTTTGACAACCCCAACTTACTGGAAAATCCCATTGTACCGTTGTTGTTAATTAGTTTGATCGTTGGTGTTATCATTTATGGTTTTTCAATGATTAAACATGAGAATTTGTATGTCAATAACAATGTGATTAATACAAACAATATATAACAACAAAATGCACTAAATTATCCTTTCCAATCAACCAATGAACACCACAAAATTGTTGTAACTTGTGAATTTATTATATGTCTAACCTCAGTGCACAATTGGTACAAATATGTGAGAACATGAGAGGTAGAATGTTGTAGGTGGTTGTTGAGCACTGATACATTTTTTCCCAAGTTACCAACCAATGAATAAAAACCTCTACAAGATCCAAAAATAAGGTAGCTCGACCAACACACTAAAATCGACCCAACCAAGCAAAGAATCACTTCCTAGCCTTAGGGGAATGCGCCCAACAAAGACATTATTCACTCATCAAATAAGAATCATCCCCATAAAGTATATCTCGACCCCAACATGAATAAATGTGTCCCAACAAATCCAAAGTTCGCCCAACCAAGAGGAAACTCATCCTAGCAAACAAGCAACTCAGTCAACAAGTGAAGCTCGAACTCTAGTCAACCAAAGACTCGCCCAACAATGAAGAAATATCCCCTCAACCAATAACTCGCCCCCACAATGAGAAACTCAGCCCCTAATGCAATGTAACTCAGCCAATAAGTAAGAAATTAGCCCCAAGATGCAAAATTAACCTCTACAAAGAAAACCCATCTACCAAATGACAAAATATCGGCCACAATGAAGTACAACGAAAATATATGAGTGATCTTTCCTCCCGACCAGCTAGGGTGGATAGTCTCACCACCAAAACCGATGTTCGTCTCTAGGGTTTCTTGTCCCAAGAGCCAAAAGCCATAATAACTCTTCAGTTTTTTTTTAAGGAAATAACAGTGCATAATGAAAGAGGGCACCATCATTCTCCTTTTATTTCCTCGTTGACCTTTTAGACCCTTTTACCCTTTTTATAAAGTAAAGTGACTTTATAAACTCAAGTCACTTAAAATACCTTTTTAATTAATTACTCAACGTCACTTTTTAAAAAAAGTTACTTTTCGGCTCCGATGACATTAAAAAATTAATTAATCCCATTTTTTCCACTAACTATAGCCTACAATAATTACTTAGGCTATTACGTCAATCTACTGGAGAGATCATTCAGAAAGAGGCATTACAAACAATCTCAATGATTGAATTTTTTTGTTCCTTAGGAATTACATTTTAAAACTCTACTAAATAATTGCTATAACTATCTCATGACAACCCTTGATCTCATTTGTCAAAGTAAAAAGAATGGTGGGTAACTAAACAACGTTGTTATTCACACCGTACAAAGGAAAACATTTTTTTCAAGTATAAATTTTGACAAACAATCAATTGATAACATCCATGGATCTCAGTTTGGAAAGACTTGGATGGAGAGGATCTTAGAGTTGATGGCATTCACCAATTTCCAATGGAAAATTGATTTCTAATTTAACACTAACAAAAACATAATATGCAATTCCTCATTCCCATGATTAACACACTATGAGAAGTGCATTAAACATTTATAAGGGAAACATATTTCACATAGAGAATTTACACAGTAGTGAAATCAAACAACCATAAACATAGAGAATTTATCTTGGAAACCCAAATGGGAAAACCAACTTTGAATGGTTGCTCAACTTTCATTTGGAAACCCAAATGGGAAAACCAACTTTGAATGGTTGCTCAACTTTCATTTTGGCAATCTTTGGTTACAATGCAGCTCATGGGTCAATGGCCATTCAACAATTTACACAACTCATCTTCCCTTTGCATTTTCTCCCCTCACCAAAAAGACCCTTTGAGATTCAGTTCACAAGAAGACATGGAAAAGAAAGGGGGGTCATGACAAAGCCAAGAAATTAACCTTTTGATGGACCAAATAATTACAACAAGATTGTTAAACTCCTCAGTATAACTTTAGTTTATCAATCTAGGAGTGTGCTTCTTTATGAGGTACTATGCACTGTATATAAAACTACAAGAGTCTAATCTGAATTATGAATTGATGAAGTACATGCAATCTAATGGTTTTATTGAATGCTCTATTGGATTTCTACCTTAAGCAATTAGTTCATAACCTTCACTCCCTCTTATGTGATAAGAAAAGGAAACTATAGGGTTACTTGATGGCTACTACAAGACTAAATCAACAAAGAGTTTGAAAGTTAATGAGGTGATGTGTCATAGGTTCAACGACCTCTTCATTGTCATGCATCATAGGATAACTATAGAAACCTATTCAAGAAATGCATATCTAAACTTATCTAAGGAACATGGTAATGAAATGGCTCTATAAATAACGCTACTAACTAGAGGTACACAATTAAAAAAAAATGAAATGCCCAATCTTAGTCCTTTATCTTGTATCTATCCATCCACTAGATTGGTGATCTGCACTCTTAAATCCCAAGTCGAGAAACAAGGGATAAAGGAGGTGGTTGTCACTGTTCTTGATCCATTTTGTATCCTTATATTATGTATCATCTATCTCAATACTTTCTAGGTAGAAACACTGGAGGAGTCAACTTACAAGGCCATTTCAGCGACTGGTCCAAATTTGGAAAATTGGGTCCAAAAAAATGTTTGAAAAATTCTGGAGCCATTTTGACGCATCAAACGACACTTTTTTTGGTCCAAACCTTACTATGGAGGAAGATCTTGCATTCTACACACCGATATCTTTCCAATGACGCAGATTGTTCGTCAATGGGAGTTAATATGAGAAAGTTATGCATCCCACAAGTTGACCTACCCTATTGATCACCATGGTGTGAGTGGATGCCACATCATCCTCCATTACTTAGACATGTGGGGCTAGCCACATAATGTATTTTCTAAGAACATTCTAGAAGGTCCAAAACCTTATCACAATTGAAGATTGAGGAAGTCAAAACCCTACTCCTAAATGGCTATAGGGCTATGTTATATATCAGGCCACTAGGAGGAGAGGGGGTTCCATTGTTTTGCATTGTATCTTGTTCCATAACTAAGAAAAACATCTGAAAGTGGTATTCTATGAGCATAACAGAGGAGGAAAGATTATGTAGAAGCCATACATGCCACAATTCAAAGGAAACTCCACAAAGAATGTCGATTTCTTTGTACTTGCATCATTTCTATACCAGAGAAAAGAGCGTAGAGCAACCTCACCTTCTAGTAGGGTTTTCTCCCATATTGAGTTTCCCAGGTCATATCTTGTATTTATTTGTGGATGGTGTGAGTGCATTTTATTGTTCTTTATTTTCCACATTTTATCTATTTCATGCATAAGAAGAAAATTAGTAACTAAATATTTTGGAGATCTAAAGGAAAAATGAGCTTAATAGTAAAAATTTTCAGTATTTTATTAGATCTGTCGTGGCGAACTGTTCTAGTGGAATATCCACGACAATTTATAGATAAATTATCTTAGATAAAATAGATAGTGTATAAAATCATTCAATCAATATATAATAACTCAATAGTGATCAAATTCATATCCAAAGGATGTAGACCAATATGCTAAACGCCATAATCATAAAGCTGCAAGTGTTGTAATCAAGAAAGGAAATCACCAAATTGAAAAAACAAGAAGGGAAATTGTAAAATTGAATAAAGACTACTAAAGTAATTCTCATAACACAATTATAGGAAATTGTAATTTAGTGTAGAAGTGAATATGCTATAGCTAAAGGGGTTCCTTGCATTCCCTTGAGTGGGCCCTACTCAAGGTTATCACATGAACCCATAAGAAATCACCAATTACTCAAATCTAAAAAACAATCTTCTTTATTCAAAAACCCATAATCATAACTACAAGAGTATCTATATAATTCAAATTCACTATATGGAAGTCGTTTATACCTAGAAGAACTAACTCCCTTTCTTCATCCTATCCTTACTTATAATGAAAACTCTAACTAGATCTTCAATCAATTCTTGATTCAAAGATGATTGTCTCTTTGATTCCTAAAATTAAGAAGCCTTGTTTCAAGGGACATGTTTTCTCCCTCCTACACTTCGATTGCCTTCAACATCAAATCGAATGAGGATCATTGTTTTTTGGTTGCTTGAAGTGCTTTACTCCCTTGGAGATTTGAGAGGGAGCATGATCCCACTTTTTTGTCACATGGATTTATATGCTCATTGATGGATCTTAACCCACAAAGGTGTTCAAGATTCGACTTGGTTACTTCAACATTAGTCCATAGTCTCAAAAATGCATAATCTCAATAAAAAAGTCTTAATTAGGAGAAAGCAGATCACATAAACTTTGAGAACTCAAGCATTCATAAAATTCAAACATGCATAACCCCAATGTTTCATATTTATCATAATCTTTAGAGTTTTGCGTGGGATTTAGTCTCTTAGGGCAAAAAATAAATCATGTAAGATGTAAAATGGGCCTTGAAATCCTACATCTAGTGACCCATCATTATCCCCCAACTTCGAGGATCTTCACATCCTCGTGCAACCAAAAATGATCCCCACAATTGTCCCTTTACTATGCCTGCTCTGGTGGTCCATCATGTTTCTCTCTGCATGTTTGTCTAAATTCATATGCTACAAACTATGTGATGGAATCATTTCCATGATATTCTACTATCTACTCCTCTTCTCTCCATAGCTCTCTTTCTTTCTCCTCATACAATTCCCCTATAGGTGTTGGGTGTAAAAGGATAGGATGATTGAACTTAAGTCCAATTTAGACAAGCTTCATCTTTCTTATGATTTCCTTGCATAATTGTGCCTTGAATAATGCAACCTGTAGGTTTTGGAGTGATTGAGGCTCCATTCTTTGGAGGTCAGTGGAAATCCCATCTCATATGCTTTGACAAACCTAAAGTGCCTTTTTCTTTAGAATATTTGATCTTGGCCTCATAGTGGTAAATTGCCCCCTTTTGTTTTTGTTCTAAGATAAGTATCAAGTATGTAGCTAATGTCAAGGTCACGTGGATTTTGATCACTTTATCATGCGTTATTTCTTTGGCCCTAATCCATAGATTTCTGCTTGTTTCTTCTTCCTCATACCTTTGTAGTTCAATAACTCTTATCCCTCATGGTTAATCCAAGTGCATGATGCTTTGAGATACACTTCTACATAAAGGTTTGGTGGCCACATGTAGGGGTGATGTAGCACACAATTGTGAAGGTAGAACTCACTTTGTTGATCTCTTTCACTTTCACCCCCTTGTTGGCATGTTTCTATGAAATATTTGAGTGTATCAACTTGGTAAGGGAGCTAGTTGACTATTCTTCCCAAATGGAATTTATGCCATTGTTCTTCAAGAAAAAGGGTGTACACCTTGGTTGGCCTACCTGTAACTCAACATCTCTGTAAATAACTCTACCATATTGGAAATGGAGGCTCCCAAGATGTCATTCCTTTCAATTTTGTCGGTAAATTATTCTTTATACCTTTATAGCTAAATTTTCAAGGTATTATTTATTGTCCTTGTTTCTTCATTGATCATGTACTCTCTTTCTCTCTCAAGCGATGCTTGTATCCTTCTTCTTTTGCACATTCTTTCTTTCTCCATTAGTGTATTTCTTCTTTAACATGAGTCAACTAGGGATTTTCTTCTTCTTAAAGGCATCTCATGAGTAGCTACCCCCTTATTTCCAACACCAAGTTTACCCTCGGTCGACGATGGCGATTACAATAGTCATACTCATTTGATCAAGAAATGATCCCACTCTTCTTGCTTCTTTTTCTAATTAGTGCAGATGGGTGTGTATAGGGGAGGTGGTGCTTCGATTATATGCCCTACTCCTTTATCAATCAAGGATTTGTGCAAAAAAGTTGGTACCATGCAAAGGAAATTATTGTGCAAGTCATCATAGGGACATTCTTTCTTCAATCACTTGTTCCTCACAAAAGTCTTCCACAATCTTCTAAACCCACTTGTACAAGTTTTTTCATCCTCCATTGATTAACTTCAACAATAGTTTTTCATCCTTAGCTTGATGGATCATGTGCAAATTTGTCTACACACTTCTCAATCTCCACTAGTATGGATTCCAAAAATATCTCATGAGTATTTGTGAAGAATTTCACCATGGCTTGTGCAAGTGTTAGTCAATTTCTTCTGGTGTAATTCTTTATGCGATTCTCCATTTTTCTATGCCACCACTCACACATATCTTCCTCTATTAATATATATGCATGCATGCAAATATTCTATAAGTCTCAAATCATATACTCATTGCAATGGAACTAATGATGTAATCTAAAGTATTACACAGTAAAAGTAGTTACCAATAGTGCAACCATTCAACCATAAGATACGACAACGTAATATACATGCATGTATACATAGAAACATGAGAAGGATATAGAGAGTGTTAATCCCCTATACAAATCCCCATTTTAACAATAAAGCCCCATGTAAATCCATAGATATTGTTTTGTTGTATTTCTATTGTTATATTAGTATTGTCAGCTAGATATTTTATTTGTAATTGTATCCATGGTCTCCTATATATTAGTGGAATATTTATACTAGTAGGTGGTAAAGCATTCAAAATTTGATTTCTTTATTTACTTATCATGTTCACTTGACCATATTGTTCAACAATGTCCTTTTGATGACAATTTATCTTTCCCTGTTTTGTTGTGTCTTTCTGTGACAACCTGATTCTACTAATTCCAATTGTAAATATGTTGTTATGCATCTGACCCATGTTTCTTGTACCTGCTAAGCATCTCATGAATCCATCTCTATCCATATGTCACAAACTATTCATAGTCCTGCTACTTAACTATCCACAATGTTGACCCATCTGTCACTGTACTATCATGAAGGCTTCACTTGAATATTCTAACACTGATCATGACATGTTCTTGTTTATCAAACTGAATCAAAGTGAGTCTACTGATCTGATCTATCTTCTCATCAAACTCTGCATGTCTGGAACAACCTGTACTAAATATATCCCTGCCTGAATACATACGTGCAATATAACCGTAAACTTTTGCCTGCCAACTGATACATGTGTGAGAACACAACTTCTTAACCAATCAATCTGTTACTCTTCACTTCTTCTATCTGACTGCTCTGAATCTATCTCTGCAACCAATGCTCGAAATATAGTTCTTTGATTTGTAGTATGGAATCCCATGTTCAACATACATATTTACTGGGAGTCTCCAAGCTAGATGGCTCAAAACAATGCTCGCTCTGATGTGGAGTGGTCTTCCTCTTCGTCTATAGACTCATCATCTTTCTAAACTCTAACTTATTCCTTTCTTATTGTGGATTGATCTCATACTACAATTCCTGAAAGTACAATCTCTTGTGCCTTCTCTTTATTCACATATTCTTCTTTTCTTTCTTGTACTACTGCAAATCATGCGATCTCTAGGACCTAGTATTTATTCACTTGTTCTTGTTTTATTTTCCATAATTTCTTATATATGATATCAATGTTCTCTTTCATAGAAGTATCCACCATGCTTTTACAATCATGAGTTGTGTTTCCATAGTTATGACATTTGTTACTAACATTCAATGTTATGTGGGGCCACATAGGAATTTCTTGCTTGAACATTTCTTCCATAAGCCCTGCAACCTACAACTTTATGTCCAAAGTTAATACTATAAAAACAATGACCATAAAACAAATTTACATACATGGGAGTGAATGATCTTCTTTGTGGTGTAGTCCTTCTGAATTTCTGGGAGTGAATGATCTTCTTTGTGGTGTAGTCCTTCTGAATTTCTGCCTTGGTTGATCATGATCTTCTCACTTGTGGAATCCTTCATTATGGTTGAAGCTTCTTTGTTGCATGAATGTGGTAGGTATTGTTGAAGATGTATCTCTATTATACTCATTCTTCTTTGATTCTTTCCGACCATGATTCCTTCCTTTGAGTATTTCTGCATAACTCTTACTCTTTTCTTCATTATTTTCTAGCAACCTAGACGGATTCTCTTCAACATTATCTATGGATGATGTGGATGTTTCTCTCTCTTCAATATTCATGCTGAGCTTGACGATCTTGAATCTTAGTGTGACAACTTCTTATTCAATCTTATTCACCTCTTCTTCTTTCTTCATTATCTGAGACTTCATGACTTCTTTCGTTCTCTTTTCTTCTTCAGGTTGGATATTCAAGGTGATTATCTCTTCTTCAAGTTTTCTTTCTTGTTGAATGAACTCTGCTTCAAGTTGATTTAAATCCTCAGTTCTTTCCTTGATATGATTTGTCGATATATTCTCTCTCTTTTCTACTTCTTCCTTATGTGCTACTATTTTTGCTTCCAAACACTTCTTCTAATCTTCGAGAGTTTCTTCAATTCTTCTAGCTTCTTCTAGCTAACTTCTTAACATCATGATTGTCTACTCAACTTTTTTGGATTTGGTGGTCTGAGATTCTTATTTTTCCTTTAGTTCTTCCTGGAGTGACTTGTTTTTCCTTTTTATTCTTATTTTTCCTTTAGTTCTTCCTGGAGTGACTTGTTTTTCCTTTTTCATTCTGTAGACATTCTTTTGCACTTAGAAATTATTCTCTGTAATCGAATTTTTCTTCTTCGCACTCCAAGATCACTCTCCAAGGTTTGACATCAATGAAAACCAATTGTCCAACAATATCCCCCTTTGGCATTGACGAAAACACTTAGACATGGAAACATTCATGCTCATGCTGCCCTTGTGACCATTTCTCCTCATCAATGTTTCTATCTCTCCCACTTTGACATCAATGGAAAAGGGTATCTCCTCTTGGGGCTGCTCCTCCTGTCTTCATGCATCTTTTCTTTCTCTCCTCTTTTGACCAAAGGTTAACTCCCCTTGTCGATATGTCTCCTCCTAATATTATACCTTCTCTAACAAATCATGGGAAAAATAATAGCTCCCTCTGTGGGTATGTATCCCTGTCTATTTTGGATCTCTCTCTCTCTCTGATGATTTTTCTTCCATTTACTTTCTTGTAAGATGTAGATCAATGTAGGGATACCTGGATATGTTTCCTTTCCTCTCTTCCAGTGTTGTTAATTTTCCATTGGTTCTTCCTCTTGAAATTAACTGACATATATAAAAAACATTCAAAATTTGTTTCTGTATTTACTTGTCATGTTCACTTGACCATACCGTTCAACAATGTCCTTCTAATGATATAGCTTTTGCTGATGGTTTCTATTTCCCTGTTTTGTTGTGCCTTTATGCAACCAACTGATTCCACTGATTCCAATTGTAAATATGTTGTTATGCATATGACCTGTGTTTCATGTACCTGCTAATCATCTCACGAATCCCTTTCTTTCCATATGTCACAAACTATTCATAGCCCTTCTACTCAATTGTCCACAATACTGACCCATCTGTCACTGTACTATCATGAAGACTTCACCGAAATATGCTACAACTGATCATCACATGTTCTTGTTTATTCGAATGAATCAAAGTATGTCCATTGATATGATCTATCTTCTCATCAAACTCTGCATGTCTAGAACAACCTATACTGAAGATATCCTTACCCGAATAAATACGTGTAATATAATCATAAACTTATCCCTGCCATCTAAAACATGTGTGGGAACACAACTTCTTAACCGATCAATCTGTTATGTTGTGCTTCTGCTATCTGACTGCTCTGAATCTGTCTCTACAACCACTGCTCAAAATATAGTTATGTGATCTACAGTATGGACTCCCACTGTTCAACATACATATTTACTAGGAGTCTCCAAGCCGAATGGCTCAGAAAAATACTTGCTCTAATGCAGAGTAGTCTTCCTCTTCATTTGTAGACTCATCATCTTTTTGAACTCCGAATTCTTCCTTTCTGACTGTGGATTGATCTCGTACTACAATTCCTGAAAGTACAATCTCTTGTGCCTTTTCTTTATCCACCCATTCTTCTTTTTTTTCTTGTACTACTACAAATAGTACAATCTCTAAGACCTGGTCTTTATTCACTTGTTCTTGTTTTCTTTTCCATACTTTCTTATATCTGATATCGGTGTTCTCTTTCATAGAAGTATCCATCATTCTTTTACAATCATGCATTGTGTGTCCATAGTTATGACATTTGTAACATTCAATGTTATGTGGGGCCACATAGGCATTTCTTGCTTAAACATTTCTTCCATAATCCTTGCAATCTGCAACTTTATGTCCAAATTTAATACAATAAAAACAATGACCATAAAATAAATTTACATACCTGGGAGTGAATTTTACATACCTGGGAGTGAATGATCTTCTTTGTGGTGTAGTCCTTTTGAATTCCTTCCTTGGTTGATCATGATCTTATCTCTTGTGGATTCCTTCATTATGGTTGAAGCTTCTTTGGTGCCTAAATGTGGTAGGTCTTGTTGAAGATGTATCTGTATTATACTCATTCTTCTTTGATTCTTGTTGACCATGATTCATTTCTTTGAGTACTTCTGCATAACTCTTACTCTTTTCTTCATTCTTCTTTTCTATCAACATGGAGGGTTTCTCTTCCACATTCTCTACGGATGATGTGGATGTTTCTCTCTCTTAAATATTTGTGTTGAGCTTGACGACCTTGAATCTAAGTGTGACAACTTCTTCTTCAAGCTTCTCAACCTCTTCTTCTTTCTTCATTATACGAGACTTCATGAATTCTTCCATTCTCTTTGATTCTTCAAGTTGGATATTCAAGGTGATTATCTCTTCTTCAAGTTTTCTTTCTTGTTGACTGAATTTTGCTTCAAGATGATTTAAATCCTATGTTCTTTCCTTGAGATGATTTGTCAATATATTCTCTATATTTTATACTTCTTCCTTCTATGCTACTATTTTGGCTTCCAAACACTTCTTCTGATATTTGAGAGTTTCTTCAATCCTTTTGGCTTCTTCTATCTGAATTTTTAGCATCATGATCATATGCTCAACTTATTTGGAGTTGGTGTTCTGAGATTTTTCTTTTTCCTTTAGTTATGCCTGGAGTGACTTGTTTTTCCTTTTTTCAT